>MJUU01004775.1:8275-22654 GCA_002080025.1 Modiolus philippinarum | reverse complement strand
AGTTCTCTCTAGAGTTTTCCTTTAATTTGCATAATATGTTTATATGCAAATAAATATATGAAAATATAATTGGAAGTTGATTAAATTTTATACACTGTATAATTTAAACATTTTAAAGTGACCTATGGCCAAGAGAATATGATCCATGTGCAGAAAAATTTAAGACTGTTTGAATGGATAAAACCTGAGGATATCGAATGCTTCTGAAAATCTCTGAGGCTCGTACTCCCTTAACTATTTCCAAGCTGGTCGCTAGGGTTGAACAAAGTTAAACATTGGGCCCTTTGGGAACACTAGAAACTGCTGAGCCAACTGGAACCAAACTTGGACATTATGGCTCTAAATGGCCGCTGACGACAATATAATTCAAGTTGGGAAACTAATTTCAGAGATTTTCTATTCTAAAACTACTTAGCCAATTGGAACCAAAAGTGGTCATAATGGTGGTTCCTATGAAAATAATGTTCATGTTCGCACCTTATCCAACATGTCCGCGTTTGACATTGGAACATACTTTAACATGGTACCCTAAGGGAAAACTTTCAAAGATCTCTTCTGAAATCTAAAGAGCAAATTATATATGCAAATAGTCCTTGGGTGGTCAACTGTAAAAACATGTATGCACCTAACTCAAAATGGTTACTAGCGGGGAACATAGTTTTGCATTTGGGCAAATTGGTCTTGAGTGGGAACATCGGTTATTATAATTAACATTGGGCTCTATTAACATTCTGAAATGACAAATGACTGGAACCAAATTTGGTCATGCACAATATTCTTTGAGTTGTCCTTGCAATAGAAGTTTTGTTTAGGTTCACACTTTATCCAAGATGACTACATGCAGGGGACTTCTCTCTAAGTCTTCTCTGAAACTGTATGGAAAATTATAACCATAGTTTTTAACTTTTGCCCTTTAGTGAAGACTGTCTATGTTACCCAAGGTCACGGCCAGGTGAGCGATATAGGCTCTGGAGAGCCTCTTGTTCCAATGATAATCGAAACTCATTCTCGTAATGATAGAGCTGAAGATGATGTTCATTTGACTTTAAATTAATTATCAATCAATCAATCACTTGTAATATACACAGGCCTGATTTGGTTAATAAAGTATTTGTATTTGTACACACACATATTGATGTTACAAGCTTCCCAAACCTACCATGAATTAAATCAACCTTGAATACAGTATTACTGTTGTGTATTCGCTCAGAAAAATGTGAAAATTTGAAATAAAGACTCAGATTTGATTCTTGCATGACAGAATAAAATACATGTTACTTTGATTGTACATATGAACATGAACATTTAATACAATGCAATTAAATAACTAATAATATCTTTTTGTAATATCTAATTTAAAGCCTTGCAATGTATTTGAAAATACTGCTGGGAATTGATGTTAAATCATTTATTTGACTCGGAAATTCTCATATTTTATAGATTTTTAAACATGACTATTAAAGCTGCCTCTATTTCCCAAAAAGTATGTATAAGATGGTTTGTAAGCAGAAGTACGACGCGTTTTGTAGAAAAAAATGTTGTAGTCTTGAGGTATATCAAAGTGTAAATTATGCATGGCTGGTGCTTTATCTCCAATTGTAGGTTGAGTTAATTGATATACTAATCAGTAATATTGAAACCAAGGAAAGTGTATTTCTGCTTTTTTATATTGACAGCAATATTGAACGAAGAGAAAGGCTATGTAAAATTCATTGAAGAAAATCACCCTTCCATATCATAACTTCATGATTGTTCATTTGTATATGTACCTTTATTAAACTTTAAATAGAAAACACGATACATGTAAGAACTTGCATATATATGTACCACGAGACGATTTAAATATTTACCTATAAGTGAGGAAGAAGTTTTGATAAGTTTGTGATAATGTTAAGTTCTTGGACTCAGTTAAATTTGGAGTCCAAATTGCTCCAGTAAAGTATGATATGCACTTACATTATTATTGAAAATCAATTTATTTTTTTCCTTTGGATATCTTTAAAGAAAATAAATAATCAACTACTAGTATTTGAACAGTGGCAAACTACCAAAAATCAGATCATTGACAAGTGGATTTAGTATAAACCACACACGGGGATGGATTTTATATAGCATATAGGATTTACATACATATTATTATAATGGAAAATACCAAGTATAGATGCAACATTTGATGGAGAAACTACTAGACAGTTATGAAAAGGAATTTGTTTGTACCAAACTTTTCCAGGGTATCCAATCTAAAGATAGCTTAGTAGTTTTAGCCGCCATAAAAACTGGAGAAAACGTGAACAGAAAATGCAAACAGACAGGTCAGTCTTACCTCCATGTTATTATGTACATAGCATCTTTGGGGATAGAGCGCAAATTTGTTCCAATGATATACCAACTATCAAATGCCGACATAAATTTAGACAGTACCGACAATAATGGCTTGTCACCACTGCATTTATCAATTGATAAATCTTTGTTGGAAATAATGACTGCACTTGTAAAATGTGGAGCATCGTGTTGCAAAGAAGTAGAAATTGAACTTCTGAGACATGTACGAGGACCAGCAAATTACGAATTAACTAGTGCTTACCAGAAATTTGCCCCTGGATACTGGGATGCCGTAGAAAATGACAAAGCATTCAAAACAAATGTTCTAGTCAAATCATGGTGTAGGATTAATATTACTAAAGGTAATAAATCCTTGATAGAATATGCCAAGGAACAGGGGGCATGTGAGAAAATCATAAAAATGTTACTACAGAATGAGGCAACAATTGAATTTGCTCATGCGACGATAGCCGGAGATGAGGAGAAAATGCGGTACCTCCTTTTACATTACGAAATTGATCTTTCAACCTCTGACCTTTCTCACAGAGAAAGTTATTTTGATCATTATTCACCACTGACGCTATACGGTGCCGCTTTGAAATATGGTCATAAACATATACTTCACTTATTAAAAAATCCTAAAGATGTGATATGTGATAAATCTCAGGATGTGAAAAGTGATAAGCCTCAACGAACAGAAAACATTGACGGATTTGACGGTTCTGCTGTTTGTAGTATATTGTGATGAATGCCATTCAAATCAAATAAATTTTGTAATAAAACTATCTTTTCATTTGGTGTCTATGAATTGGTCAGTGAGGTCAAGACAATTTCAATTAAGAATTGAATGCATTATTTTGAAGTTTCATTGGGATATGAAAGGGTTGACCGAAGCACATTTTTAATGAAGCGCGGTAGCGCTTCACATTGAAAATGTGCGCCCGGTCAACCTTTTCATAGTCCCTATGAAACTTCAAAATAATGTATTCAATTCGTATAATTATTTTTTAAACCCGAAATATAAAAACAACTTTATTTACAGGGAAGTACATCATGTACATTGGGATTCTTTTTTTTACAAATTCATCCGCCACGTGAACACGTGGTCAAATGTGTTTCATGGGAATGATCTGCCACCTGATCGATGTTCACCTATCAAACTGACGGAATTCAAATGAATATTCATGAAATGGAATTATTCAAACATGGCAATCATATTCTATTGTTCAAAATATTTACAGCAATGGGATCTTGATATGTAGGTTGCCATATGGATTTTGTCCACAAAATTTAATTGTTAGTCTAGTTATCTTGTTAATTTTAATAGGTCAGTTTCTCTGTAACTATTCGGGTTGGTCTCGTGTAGTATACATGTCAATTTGCCATTTCTTCTTTTGTTACTCTTCACGGTCTAGTGAACTTTGCCTTTCAGTATTGTTGATATTTGGTATTTGGGTTGGTCTTTGGTAGCACATGACAGTTGACCATATGATTTATTTCTATGACCTCAATTTCAATGGTCTACAGTAAGTGTTTTTGTTTTTCTGATTAGACCAGTTTGATATTTTTCATTAGTTTTAGCGACCAAGCAGGGGCGGGCGAGATATCTTTTAAGATCCACACTTATCTGACCTATATGTGTAGTATGCTTTTTGTAAAAAGCTTTTACAGTTGCAACGTCCGAAAGTCCGTCGTTTTAGACAATCGCTTACGACACTTCCGCCGCCCTTGTTACAGAGTTATCCTGAGCACTCATTCGAAATCGGTATGTCACAAAATCTGGACTTTCGTGATTAATAATTACCACTGGTCGTCAGGTTGAGACTTTCCCTTTTATTGGCAGCTCCGCAAATAATTAGAAATAAAATATTATATAGTTATAGCATATCATCACCTTCGACTGTACATCAGCAGCATTTAGACGGATATGTCATGACATCGACTGTCCCTCGACAGCTCCCCGACAAATGCTAAATAAGATTTATAAGAGTATTATGTTATATTCTGCTTAAGAGAAATATCCAGTTCCTCGGCTGTCCCTCAACTGCTAATTAAGATATATAAGAATATTATATTATATTCTGTTTAAGAGAAATATCCAGGTAAATCCTGCAATTTGATTGGTTACCTTGACAGGGGATATGAAATTGTATCCCCGTGGTAGCAAAATCTCAGTTTTTAAACGCGTTTAAAAGAATTACAGCACTTCTAGCAGAATATAAATATCCGGGCTTCACTGGGGATACCGGTTCATGTTCCCTGTCTGTGCCCGATATCCCCTGAGCCGTAGACAGGGAATTCATATGAACCCGTATCCCCTGTGAAGATTCCCGAATAACATATAACATGGACTGACCCCCGACAGAACGATACATATCAAAATCATATCACAACCGTACACTACTCCTTCGACAGAACCTCAACTACGACACTAGCATATCACCTCCTGGACAAACGTTCACCCAACGGTACATTATATGAAAAAGAAAGGAAATGAGGTAAATGTCAAGGAGACAACATCCCATATCCAGGTTAAAACTACCCAAAACAAAACATCTAAGGATCACCGTACGGTCTTCAACACAGTGAGGAGCCTCACACCATATAGCAAGCCCTAAATTGTCCCAAAAAGGTAAAAAGTGAATAAATCAATGGAAACAAACCACATCCAATAACCCAAATATCAAGAAACTAAAATTTTATAAGAAGACAAGGACAAGCCAGTGACCAACATATTCGAAACTTGGGACAGGCACAAAAAATACGGTGGGGTTAAACTCGTTTTCTTGGATCCAAACCCTTCTCCTGTGTGTGGTGAATGGCTAAAAAATAAATACACAAAAATTATATACATACATTTATTTTTGTGGAATATTTCTCCTTGGTACTGTTGTCTCAGTTTCACATATTTTTGGAGCTTGCTGTCGGTCTTTATAAATTGGAATCATTGTATATTTAGTGATTTTGGAACCATTTTCTATTCTTATGTGGGTTTATCATGTTTCTATGAAAAATTGCCTAATGGGTCCAAAAAAAAACATAAAGATTGGTACATGGAATGTACGAACAATTTACCAAATCTCCAAAACAGCTCAGGTGACCAAAGAAATGGACAGTTATTGAATTGCCATCATGGGACTCAGTGAATGTAGATGGACATGATCTGGAAAGACTGTTTCGAACAACCATACCATTGTTTATTCTGGCAGATCAGACAACCAACATAGCGAAGGAGTTGCAATAGTCATGAATTAAGAATGTGCCAAAAGCCTTATAGAATGTGAACCTGTAAATGAACGACTTATGCAAGGACTACCATCATACAATGCTATTCACCAACTAATGAAGCAGATGATGAAGTTAACGTAGCCTACTATGACGCATTGCAAACAGATCAGCAAAAACACCTTAACATGATGCCCTTCTAGTGATTGGCGATCAGAACGCTCAAGTTGGAAATGACAGCAGCCAACATGAGAGAGCAATTGGAAGAGAAGGCCTTGGTAAAGTGAGTGAAAACGATGAAAGGCCTGCCAACAAATGTTCTACAAATGGACTCGTCATTGGAGGAGCCCTGTTCAAACATAAGGGCCGTGCTCGATTATCCTGTTAAGGACATGTTCTTTCTGTTCTAGGGAACATTGATAATCGAGTAGCATAACAGGAACAGAACATTCAATCTACATGATCCTGGTTTTACTGTAACAACCCTGAACTCGTTGGAAAATAAAAGAATTTATACATTATACGTAGCTAATAGATTCTACCTTAAAGTGAACACAAAAACATTCTCGAAACACATTTAGTTTCTTCTGTGAGCATGGAATATGGGAAAAACATTCTGACTCCTAAAACTGTGAAAAGGGTCTTTATTGATTTTTTAATTAAAATTCAACCAATGAAACCAACAGGCGTGTACATTTCCACTTGTTTCATTTAGATCATCATGCGTATTTTATTATGACCGCGTGTATCACTTTCCAGTGATAAATAATTGCTGAATTTCAACCTCGTGTACGATCAACTTTGTGTATACATTAAGATTTTTAACGTTTTCGTCGTAACAATAAAGCAGTTCAGCGAATATGTTTTCTCTCTTACTCGTGTTTTTTGCCGCCATCTTGAATACATACTCTGTTCCAAACGCACCACCTCATCAGTTGGCACAGTCGGAACATGTTCCCCACAGCTGTTATGACCCACTCGATTATTGTTCAGATGTGTTCGGAGTGTTCAGAAGCTATAATCGAGCACCACCAGGGAAATACATAAAATTGCATGGATTTCACCAAACAAGCGTGATCAAAATCAAATCGACCATGTTATCATCAATGGGAAATGGAGAAGATCATTACTTGACACTCCGAGAGGGGCAGATGTAAACAGCGACCATCATCTTGTCACAGCCAAACTAAGATTGAAATTGAACAAAGCCTTTACAAGACACGGTTCAAGTAGAAAGATCATTGATATAAAACGTTTAGCAGATTTTGACATCCAAAGAAAATACTGCATAGAATTGAAAAATCGTTTTAGAGTGGTTGGAAAATGTAGACCGGCTATTGAAAACCAGTGGGGGGACATAAAGCATGTGTACCAACAAACGGCTGGAAAAGATATTGGCTACAAAAGAAGAAGTGACAAACCATGGTTATCACAAAACACGTGGAACACAATCATGACACTGGAAGAACGATTAAAGCTGAAAGAAAAGGTCTTGAACACCAAATCTATAAGACGGGAAGAGCAACTGTAGAAACAATATAGGGAAAGCGATAAAATAGTAAAAAAGTCTACTAGAAAAGACAAGAGAACTTTCATTGATGTGCGGCTAAACAGAACAAGCTGCTTTAAAAGGGGATCTCAGCACGGTTTACAAAATTACCAAGGAGTTATGTGGTAAAGCGCACCAGGTTCCATCTGTAAAGGATAACGCTGGAAAATTCATTACAACAGAGAGGGAGCAGTCAGAAAGATGGCTTTAAACATTTCAAAGATGTTTTAAATAAACCAGAATCAGCAACAGAATTTGAAGGTGTTGACCAACAAGATAACCATCAAATTATCTAAAGATGCAATTTTGATAGCCACAAAATCCCTCAAGACAGGCAAAGTAGCAGGCATAGATGGAATTCTTAAAGTTGATTTAACTACAGCCACAAGGCACAAACTAAATGTTCAATCTATTTAATACCATTTGGGCTGACGATGAAATTCCAAAAGATTGGTCAAAAGGTCTTATTGTAAAGCTTCCCAAAAAAAGGAGATCTCGGAAACTGATAATTGGAAATAAATATCTTTGCTCTCAATATCCAGCAACTTATTCTGCATCTACTACTCAACAGAATTGACAAAGAGCTAGATAAAATTTTAAGGCAAGAAAGGTAGGATTCAGAAAAGAGAAACTTTTTCACATTAAAGAGCATCATAGAACAATCAATCGAATGGAAATCACCATTCTATATATACTTTATTGGTTTTAAAAAGGCATTCGACAGCATGTATAGAGAAACCCTTTGGAAAATCATCAGATCGTATGGAGTTCCTGAGAAAAAGGTGACTCTACTTAAATGCTTTTACACACAGTTTGAATGTGCAGTCCTGTTAAACAACAAAGAGACAGGTTGGTTTGCAGTTAACACTGGAGTCAGACAGGGATGTATTATATCTCTCATCTTATTCCTAGTAACCATAGACTGAGTAATGGTCTCTATTTTCAACCTTAGAGGACCTCGATTTCGCTAATGATATTGCCCTTTTGTCATCAAGGCAAGATTACATGCAAGAGAAATTTCAGAGACTCAGTCATTATGCCAATCAACCTGGGCTCCACCTCAACACAACCAAAATTGAAGAAATGAGGCTCAACACAACATCTCAAAAGAAGTTAACAGTCAATGGAAATGAGATAAAACAAGTAGACAAATTTGTATATCAAGGAACAGTAATTAGTTCAAAAGATTCTACACAAAAAGACATCAAGAATAGACTCTCTAAAGCAAGAACAGCCTTCCATAAGCTAAGACCAATATGGAAATCCAAACAATACAGCCTAAAACTAAAATCAAATTATTTAACAGTAATGTAAAATCTGTGCTCATGTATAGAAGTGAATGCTAGAGAGTTACAAAAGCAGACATGTGATCTCTGTCGAGTTTCCACCACAATTGCCTAAGACAGATATGTACAATATTTTGGCCAAACGCCATCACAAATGCCAATCTATTACAAATGACAGACTCCAAATGTATCATCGATGAAATTACACAGAGAAGATTCAGATGGCTTTGAAATGTCTTCAGGTGGATGAAAAGTGCATAACAAAGGCAGCACTAAAATGGAAACCCCAAGGAAAAAGACCAAGAGGGAGGCAAAAAACAACATGGCGTAAGACGGTAGAGGGAGAGCCGAAGGACCTACATTTTACTTGGGGAGAGGCTGAAACCAAGGTCAAGAACCGAGCCGAGTGGAGATCCTTTGTATTGACCTTATGCTCCACTGGGAGCAAAGAGGATAGGTAGGTAGGTAGGTAGGTTATCATGTTTATGGAAAGAAACCTTTAATTCTAATAGTATGTTCTAAATAATTAATTTTCAATAACAGGAAAACTTATAATCTGAACACATCTCACATAACTGATTATGGAAAGATGCATACTTTAAGTGTATATCCGTAAATACGGCTGGTGACTACAGCACTCATGCGATACTGAACCATAACGGAAATAATCAGCAATACTGAAGTAAGACTAGGGGCTCAGAGACTGGGCCTATATCGCTGGCTTTCTGAGATAGTGGTATGCTGATAATCAAAACTGATGCTTTTCCCAAAGGGTCTAATGTAAAGCGTTGTTCTCCGCTGGCAGCTATGTTTTGTCAGACCAACTGGAATTAGCAATTTTTGTAAACAAAACCCTTCCATACATCATTGCAGTACAGTTTATTTAAATTTGCTTCAAAAGTTTGATGGAAGATGATGAAAATGATGATTTTCCTATTTGATCAAATGCTGAACTCTGTTCTGCACTGGTTGCCATGCTTTTCGTCAGATCGTAGCGAAATGAGTAATCTTTGTAATTAACTGCAATAAAATTAGATTTACCAATTGTTCTTTACAATCACTGCATGGTGGTGACTATAGGGAACAATTGGTAGATCTTATTTTAATTAGATTGCAATACACCATTCCTGTGAAGCTTGGTTGAATTTGCTTCAGTGGTTCCAGGAGATGAAAATGTGGTTCGCATGCACACTGTGATGTCAGTCAGCGCTGGCAGCCATGTTTTTTTTGTCGGATCTGACCAAAATGAGCAATCTTTTTAATGGACCTTTCATTCATAGTTCCAGTACAATTTAGACAAATTTTATTCAATAGATATAGAGCAGGTGACGAAAAGAATTATTCTTCCAAAAGATCCAATGTTAAACTATGCTCAGCGCTGGCGGTCATCTCTTTTTTAAAGAACTGAAACGAAATGAGCGAACTTTGTTAAGGAACTGCCATACATCATTCCTGTTAAGTTTAGTTGAATTTGCTTCATTGATTCTAGAAGAAAAGAGGAAAATGTGACTTTTCCAAAGGGTATATCAGTGCTGGCGACAATGTTTTTATCGAATCAAAACGAGAGCAGTCTTTGTAAGGGACCTCTCATACACCGTTCCTGTAAAGTTTAGTTGAATTTGCTTTAGTGGATCAAGAGGAGAAGATGAAAATGTGATTATTCTATTGGGTTCAATGTTTAATTATGTTCCGCGCTTGGGACTTTTTTTTATCGAATCAAAACAAAGTGAGAAATCTTTGTAAAGGACATCAATAACATAATTCTTGTGAAGTTTGCTGTAAATCTGCTTCCAAGGTTCCAGAGAAGTAGTTCACGGGAAATGTGATTTTTCCACAGGATCCAATGTAGAAACTATGTTCCGCGCTGGTAGCGGCATGTTTTTATGGGATGGGAATAAAATGAGCAATCTTTAGTGATGGATTATTCGTACTTCATTTCTGTAAAGTTTGCTTGAATTTCCTTCAATGGTTTCAGAGGAGAAGATTTTTCCCATACTTTCCAATGTTAAAACTATTTCCGAGTTGGAGGCCATGTTTTTTTCAGATCGGAACGAAATGAGCAATCTTTGTAAAAGACCTTCCGTACATCACATTTGCGGATCCAAAAAGGGGGGTCCGAGGGTTGGAACCCCTTTTTTCGGACATCTTTTTCTGATACGTGCAAAATATACACTTAAAAAGTTGACATTTGAATGTTTTTTTTCTCTTTGATGTTGTAAATTAAGATTGCTTTTTCAAAACGTGATAAGTAGGCGGTTTATTTAATGTCATTTCCCAAATCGTCCCTGGTATCATTTCCTTCAGAAAATAATTTTGTCGTATCGGAATTAAAATACTGTGTTCATTGTTTTTAAAGATGCCATTATTGTGTTTTTCATTATTATTTATGAATTCTACATTAAATACGTGATAAATAGATTATAACATGCCCTTTCCATATCGGCCCTAGTATCATCCCTCGACCATTATCAGCCCTCGGCTTGCGCCTCGAGGCCGATATGACAGTCTTGGGGTGATACCAGGGCCGATATGGAAAAGGACATGTTATAATCTATATAAATTTAATCCCTCGCTAACGCTCTGGCTTAAATTCGAATATAAAGGGCCAGCCCATGGTTAAATTTCCAATAACCTTGGGCTGCAATGAATTATTTCTTAATTTTCCCATAGGGTCCAGTGTTAAAACTATGCTCTGGCCCGATTTTTAATCGGATCGGGATGTGATGAGGAATCTTTGTAAAGGACCTTCCATACATCATTCCTGTATGGTTTGGTTGAATTTGGTTTCAGAGGAGAAGATGAAAATGTGATTTTCCATAGGTTCCAATGTTAAAACTATGTTCTGATCTAGCCCCATGTTTTTATCGGATTGGAAAAAGATGAGCAATCTTTATAAAGTAGCTTTCATTCATAATTCCTGTGAAGTTTGGTTGAATTTGCTTTAATGGTTCCAGAGGAGGTGATGAAAATGTGATCACACCTACAAACAGATTTTTACTAGATTTTACATTATTATTAATAATTTTGTGCTGTTATAATTATATGGTTTGTACATGTATGTGAATATCTTATATACTTGTTACTCTTCCATCTTGTTATTATAAGATTTATATAAGATTTGCCTGTGATCTAATTTTACTGATTTTTTTTTATTATTGATAAAATATTTGAAATTGAAAATGAAAATGTGACTTTTCTATAATGCTCATACTATGTTCGGCGCTGGCGGTCATATTTCGGAACAAAAAAGAGAAATCTTTGTAAAAGACCTTACATACATCACTCCTGTTAAATGTGGTTGAAATTACATCTGTGGCTCAAGAGGAGATGATGAAAATATGATTTTCCAATAGGGCCCAAGGTCAAAACTATGTTCCACGCTGGCGGCCATGTTTTTATCAGATAAGAACGAAATGAGCAATCTTTGTAAAGGACCTTCCATACCAATTATTCCTGTTTGGTTTAGTCTGCTTCAGTGGTTTCAGAGGAGAAGACGAAAATATGATTTTTTTCATAAGGTCCAATGTTAAAACTATGTTCCGTGCTGGCTGTCATGAACAAGATGAGCATTCATTTGTAAATGGTCTTTCATGCATCATCCCTGTAAAATTTGAATGAATTTGCTTCAAAAGTTTCAGAGGAGAAGATGATGTGAAGCGCTAACAGACGGCCGAACGACGGACGCCAAGTGGTTGCAAAAGCTCGCACTGACCTTTTGGGTCAGGCGAGCTAAAAATGCATACATAAATGTATATATAATTGGAGAAAAAGAAGATATCCCTATAAGGCGATGTACAAGCTCCAAATAATATCTCGAAAATGCATGAAAGTGAAAAACAAAAATAGATACAGAAAGACTGAAAGACCACGGTATAAATAAATTAACGAAACTGTATACTCCGTGGCCTGAACTAACCCCCGTGCACCCACCAATTCCCAACCCCACTCACTTTTCGCATACAACATTTTTTAAATAAAACATGTTACCACGAACATATCCTGCACACAATAATGGAACAGACCCCCAATCTGGACCAACCCGACGAAAGTTTTAAAACTGTTGTTTTTCGCAAGAATTTTTCCTTCAATTGCGTCCAAATGGTGACTGGTACCTCCCATTTATAATAAGTTCAATGTCTATATAGTCCGTGAGCTAGAATAACCCTGTGCTCCCCCCCACCACACACACCAATTCCGAACCCCACCCATTTTTATGCCCCGCCACGAAAGTGGAAGGGGNATATAGATTTACCCTTGCCCGTCCGTATGTCCATAGTCCGTACGTACGTCCCGCTTTTAATTTTTGCATTTAGGTCCATAGTTTAGTAACCTGAAGTGATATCTTTATGATATTAAAATATATAACATTGACCCCTATGAGTACTACCCACTGCACCAATAATTAGGTGTCCATGGCCTACATTTCATGGTTGAGTGACTTCTGTTAAATTTTGCGTTTAGGTCCATTTCTCATCAACTTCATTCCTTTCTTTTTCATATGATATCATTATTAAATTGCATCATAACATTCACCTTAATGAGTACTATATAAATCACCAACAATAAGTTGTCCATGCCATACATTTCACACTTGAGTGACTTCGGTTAAGTTTTGTGTTTAGGTCCATTGCTCAGCAATTATACGCAATATCTTCATAATATTGTCTCATAGCATTCAAGTTCACCCTTATGAGTATTCCCCTAAGCCCCATGCTTATACCCCTCTTCAAAATATAACATGTTAACACGAGCGTAACCTACGCGCACTTCTGAAACAGGGCCAAGTTTAGACCCACCTACCGAAATCTTGGAAAATTTTGTTTTTCATTCATGTTTCACTTTCAGTTGCTTCAAAATGTTTACCAAATGCTTGCCAGTTACAAAAATTATAAAAACGAGTTATCAAATAATTGCTTATTATATGAGCTTTACAAAGAATCCATTTTTTTTTACAATTGCTATGCCCAGTACGCTCCATAGAGCCATTAAACTTACCCCTACCCCTATGAAATTGATATTTTCATTGAAATTATTTAAGTTTGATGATCTAGTTAACCCGAAGTGCATCTCAGTTCAAAATTCTGAAAATTGTTTTTAGTTTTTCAATCTGTTTTCTTGAACATGGTGTTATTATATTTTTGATGACCAAATTCATCAAATAAATGGATCTTTGAATATTTTCGTTTGTGACAAAGTTTTGTCTTTCTTTTGCTTATATTACTTTTTGGTAAACAAATATCATTTATAATGGGCATCAAATGAAAGCTTATTATATTTGCTTTATATCTATTACAAATAATGCCATTTTTGATTTATATAATCATCATAAATCAATAAAACTTACCCCTACTCCAATAAATTATAGCTAAAATTGGCAAGTTTTTGTCGACTATCTCATATAAATGTTCAAAACACACAAATTTTATTGTTTATATAACAATATTGCATCATAATGTGCCATTTTTAGACAAGCTTGTAGACCGAAACTGAGTATTTACCCTGAAATTGATGCAAAAAATTGGAATTTTCAGCATTTTAGAATTTTCCAAAATTCACTGTTAAATCGATAAATCTTTTAGACTTGGAGCATATATCTGACGATATGTGATTTAATTACTTTTTGCTATGCATTGGCTACAATAGAACACTATATAAATGTAGAAGAAAGGTTCAGTGGGTTTGAAAAATACCGGAAATGTTACCCATACCCCCAAATTAGCACTGCAATTACTTTTTGGTAAACAAATATCATTTTTAATGGATATCAAATGAAAGCTTATTATATTTTCTTTATAACTATTACAGATAATGCCATTTTAAGCTCACCTGGCCCGAAGGGCCATGTGAGCTATTGCCATCACTATGCGTCCGTCGTATGTCCGTCAACAATTTCAAAAATCTTCTCCTCTGAAACCGCTGGGCCAAAAGCAACCAAACTTGGCCTGAATCATCACCAGGGTATGGCTTCTCAAAGTTATGTTCGATTAGTTGGCCGGT
>MJUU01004774.1:66367-79891 GCA_002080025.1 Modiolus philippinarum | reverse complement strand
GTAAACAAGTTGATACATTATGCAACATGATTGGACTATCAAAAATAAATACATATAAGGTTGCTTCTGCAGGTCAAGAAAATCATGGAACAAATTAAAATTACAACATATAATATACAGAAATATACAAAGGAGTAAAACACAAATTAAGGTTAACAAACTCATGGTACAAAATTGGAAGGAAAAAAAATACCAGATATGATTTTATATCAGTTGTATTTCATTTTACAGTCAAGGGGAGGAGACGGTATACGTAAACACATGTTTACTGAATTATCCAATCAACGAATTCAAAGCGGATACGTAAATGTTAACTCGGTTAAAATAATGAAATAACACTTATCGTATTACCTTATAAGGTAGTATTTACTATATTATTTAAATTTGATTGGCAGTATTTACTATATTTTTTAAATTTGTTTGGTATGCGTGGAGTCGCAAAGTTGAATGACTTACTAAACAACATGTGTGTTTATAATAGGGCAAAATGCACACAGTTGCTATTTACAAGCAATCAGCAATCGTAGATTATATGTATATTGCACATGTTATGTCTCTCCTTGTAAGTAAATAAATAATAATAGTAAAGAAAAAAACCAACATAGATTGTAAACAAAAATCTTATTCCTTATAAGGTTACGTATGATACGCGTGAAATTATCTAAAGATCACGTATAAGCATACATTGATCAACAAAATAGCGCTGCATGGTGCAGATATATGAAAAATATACAATTGTCTCTTATTAATTCAGAAGACATTGTTTTAAAACCAATTCCAGCTGATAGTCAAAACTGAATGATATAAAGAAAAAAATGCTAGCCACCCAGAGAGGGCATGGGCGGAAACAAAATTTAGGAGTATTATTAAATATATAATCTTGCATCGTAAATATCATATGAAATTGATTTCTGTATATGATCCTCTTTTTTCAAGTTTTTCAGAAGGAGAAAATGGACTTTTCATTATATTTTTAGCTCTAAATTGTACTCACTGTGAAATAAATATATGGGGCAATTAAAGGAGCATGTATGACTTTAATATTTTCACTAAAATTATAAGATTTTCGGACACGTATTAATTAGAATTGAAGTGTAATGAAAGGGTGTTATACAACTTCGTATTCTTTTGAGGCTTGTTTAGGGGGTCCCAATATCCCATATCCCAGTAAGTCTGGACGAAAATATCCCTTTGAAAATTGAAAATATCCGATTAATTATTGAAATATCCCGTTTTCCATAGTCAAAATATCCCATATCCCAGTACTTTTTGTCTCAAATATCCCATATCCCATTAACAAAAGTTATAAATATCCCGTATCCCAATATACCCTAAACAAGCCTCTCTTTTGGTGTGATTTGTTGACAGTTTCGTTTTTATATAAAGTTGATTCCTGTAAGCAACCTCAGGAAGAATGCATAAGAAATAAAAATTTGATCGTGTTTCAATTTTTATTCTGGAGAAACGCTACAAAGGGCGGACACAAAAATTTGCACATAAATCAAAAGGGATATTGGCAATCCGTGTACAAATTTTGGTTAAAATATAAAGATGGCCTTTTTTGGAGATCCACTTTGAAAGACAGGCGTTAATAGGCATTTTAATGGGCATTTATTGCATTTAGGGCTTGCTATATGGTGTGAGGTTCCTCACTGTGTTGAAGACCGTACTGTGACCCCTTGATGCTTTGTTTTGGGTCGTTTTAACCTGGATATGGGATGTTGTCTCCTTGACATTTACCCCATTTCCTTTCTTTTTCATATTTAATGTTGATTTGTGCATTGTATATGCATCTTTATGTTCACCTGTGGCAATCTACGTTGTTTTCATCTAAATTCAAAATATAGGAATGAAAAAAATTATAATTATTTTCATTGGAAATAACTTTCATAATTATGCATCTATGGTAAACAGTCAGGAAAGTAACATTTCTACCTCATTTGAGGTTAAAGGTCCCCTTTTCAGTTCAATGTTAAACCTATGGGAATTTTGTGTAAAATCCCCAGCCTTAACGGCTTGTTGGTTTATTCCAAAAATGTATCTGCAAATTTTTGAGTTTATTGCCCATGCAAAGCTACCAATATTTTAAGCTAGTATCTACAAATTTAATGATTTTGCAGAAAAAAATCCTGAAAATATTGTGGTAGTTCGATGTTTTCTGGGACAAAAATGCGGTCTGTTCGAATGATTTGACGTTTTTTTATATTGTTATATCATAAATAACTCATTTATTTGTTGATAATACTTGCAACGAATCGTAGCTTTGTATGCATAAATGAAACAGCTATCTGCAAACGATGTTTGGCGAAGAACCAACAAGCCGTTAAGACTGGGGAATTTACATAAAATTTCCGTAGGTTTAACATTGAACTGAAAAAGGCTCAATTTCTATTGTTCTATTTCAACCACTTCCCCGCCGGTATTTGCTCATTTATTACAGTTCAGTCCATTTCAGTTCAATTTTTATTTAAATTTTGCTTAAGAAAAAGTTTCATTTGAACAATAGCAACTTAGGCAGCATTTACTGTAAATGATTAACTGATTCAATGAAACCCAAAATTTAGCCAGAAGCATCTTCAAAATGGAGAACTGTCATAAAGTGGTTGTTCGTTAATGCACATGTTCATAAACTGCGGGGAAAATTATGGACGGTAAATGTGAATAAAATGTCATAATAACCTTTTTTGTTCCAAAACTTACGGTTATGGTTGAAGATCAATGACAGATAGTAATTATCAATCCAACATAATAATTTCAAGAAACATTGATGGGAATAATTCCATTAGTCAAACTTAATGAATCTCATCTTTAACAATTAAATTTCAATATTTACTATTCTTTATTATTTTGTAATTATCGGTAATTTGTATGAGTTTCGTTTGATTTCACGAAGCAAATATTTTTCAGTATTTGCTACTGCCCGATTGGCAGAAAGTATCTTAGGCCACGTCTACTTTGTCAATCAGAATCAATGAAACATTACAGGGACTCTTACCGGATCGTACAAATCCTTTACTAATCAATACTAGTCAATTTCACGATTTGTTGAAAATTAACATTCATTTTCAAAATTTGTTCTATTAAATGATTTAGTTAATTACCGATAAAAAGAATAATAGAAGTTTTGTTTTTGATACAAGAAATATTGGCTCCAATAATGGACTCGCCCACAAGGGGCTCGTCCATTATTGTTCGCCAGTATTTCTTGTATCAAAAACAAATTTCCATTATTCTTTATATATCAACATCACAAACGATCGACTACATCTGTTATAAATAAACAATTAAGGGTACGGAGTTCATGCAATTAGGTCAAAGTTCCTTCAAACAATGATAGAATCAAGCAGTGTTCTTAATAATTGCTTAAAATCTGAAATATAAGAACAAACCGTTTGAAAGCTGAAATTTTCAAATTTGCCACCAACTTCGCAATTGAAAACACAGGACCAGAACAGCAAACATTTACCAATTTCATGCTAAACAAATATATATCAAAACTGTAGTAGATTTAGTTCAATTGTCAATATAATTTGAAATGTTTCGCCTGTTTATGACCACAACTTGACATCAACAAAATGTATCTTTCAGTTGAATATATATCTTTAATTTGCAAATGATTTGCTTTTCCAAAAAGCTGCGATTTTCATTCTCGTCTGCTTTGTACAAAACACTGGTTTAAATGTCTTGAACCATTAAATGGTGAATATGTTTGCCCATGAAGCAACCAATATCGTTCTCGACTGACCGGTTTTGTTTTGCTGTTCTATAACAAAATTAAAAATTCCAATCATGCATTGACCAATATTAAACCTATCTTTGAGTTAATGGCCTTTAATAGATTTTGTATGCACTGAAGAGACATAAGTTGTTGAAATGGCCATATTCACAAACTAAATTTACAGTAAGTTCTGTATTTAGTTATTTGTTACCACTGACCTCGGGGTCGATGCCTCTGCTGATGGACTGTTAGTCCCCGAGGGTATTCACCCGTCCAGTAGCCAGTACTTCGGTGATGACCCCAATGTCGATATTATTTGGAAACTTGCAATATCTATTTAAAGTAAATTTTGTGGAAAACTAAGAAGTATCTCCCTCGTGCAAAGCTCTGTCCTGAGCTTCTTGTGCTTTCCATTTAGATCAAATTGGTTGTCTTCTGACAGTTTATAACATCTTGTGAGTTTATGGTCTTCAAAATGATAAGATTTATCTACACTGAAAAAAACATAACTTGTCGAAATGGCCAAATGTAGAAGCTAAATTTACAGTAAGTTCGGTATTTAGTTGGAAGATGATCAATCTTAACGATGACAATCAAAAGATAGTTATGTTCCCCATAGATATATACATATACCTTTGTACAACATTTACTGAACTGTAGAACAAACTGACATTACCTTAAAGAATTCAATAGTCTTTAATCAAGTATCAGTTTTGCAATTTCCACTGCAATGACAGAAGGCTTGTAAATGGTAGTAAACTAGAAGTAAATGGTAGCAAAATAAATTTTAGTCTCTCCTATCAATATTGGGTAGATGTTCAAAGAGTTCTTTACTTCGACAAGGAAACGTCATATACTGATATAAAGGCTGCAGTTAAAATGGACTGTACCCTTAGTTCAATTACTATTATCTTAATTTATGTAAATTCTAAAACCTAAGGTTTAACTCTTTTGAAATATTATGGATTTCCTATGTTTGGGTGCTAGTGCTGCTGATGAGGAATTAATTTACGAAATGGCCATACAGCTCATTAAAATTATTGCAGTTAGAGTTAACATATGTGTTATGGTCTCATGTTCATTTACTCCATATCCTTTCGTAAAACATTACGGGATTGTAATTGATCTCGGCGTTTATGATTATACCAAACTTATAAATGAGGACACTGTGCGTGCGCATGGTTTTTGCAAGGAGAGTCCATAAAAAAACGTGGACTTGATCATCAAGCAACGTAACTGTTTCAATATTTTGTAAAGTTTACATCATTAGATATAAATATAAATGAAGTAATAACAATAATGTTCTCTCTTGACCAATTTCTATTTACAGACGTTACAACTTCTCTCCTGATATTTACTTCTCAGTCCTCTGATTAGTTCGACTATTTGTCTACAGTTTTGAATCATAAATTGTCGAAATAGTCATCTTCAGAAACTAATTGATTGTTTTGTTTTCAAAATTGATGTATGTTCTGAGTATGCATAACAAATAAATATTTTGAGTGTTTCACTCTGTCTCTTAACGAAAATGAAATAAAACAACTTTTCCTTATTTACTTGCTGCTCGTTATTTTAATCCTTATTTATGACGAATTTACTTCGGTATTTAGTTATTTATGACATAAAATTGGTACACAAGTTATTGTTAGAACAGCTAAAAGGTTAACATAAATAACTCAGAATAACCTCTTTGTTCCAATTTTTATGGTTGAAGAAGAATTATACATTGCATTTTATTAAACAAATTTATTGCACTAATTCCATTAGTCACACTTCATAAGTGGCACTTCAATAGATTTATTTTAATTTAAAGCTTTAAATTCAAATATTTACAAATGTTGCTCTGAGTTATATATGTTGTGTTTTATGTGCAACAGACTGACAATGAGTTATGATGCCCAAAGTGTTTGGATAAAAAAATGTGTAAAGGTCCCTCGGAACCATGTGTCGCCTGCTCAGTAAGGTATCATTATAATCAGGACAATACTAACGTTTATATATTTTCTATGTCCCAAAAATAACTGAAGTTTCAGGAAATTGACAAAAATCGGATCAAATATTTTTTGCAATTCAGATATTGATAATAGGAAAAAGAAGGGAAACGGGGAATGTGTCAAAGAGACAACGACCCAAAGGGGAGCAATAACAACTCAAAGCCACCATAAGATCTTCAATGAACGGTGAGGAAACCCCACACCCAACGGTAGGTCGGAGTTGGCCCCTAAATAAGAGTAATCAAGTTCAGCGAAATAAGCATCATCCTAAACATTTTTTTCNAATTATGGATTTCCTTTGTTTGGGTTCTAGTGCTGCTGATGAGGAATAGATTTCCGAAATGGCCATACAGCTCATTAAAATTACAGTTGGAGTTAACATATGTGTTATGGTCTCATGTGCATTTACTCCATATCCTTTCGTAAAATAATTGATAATGACTGTTTTCACCAAAATGTATTTAAAATGGTATGATTGCTAGGCAGAATTCCAAAACATAACAGATCTTGGAGAGTTTCAGGAAATTTACAAAAATTGGAATCAAATATTTTTGCGATTCCATTATTGAAAATTACTGTTTCCATCAATACATTTTTAAAAGAGTATGGTTGCTATGTAGAATTCCAAAAATCAATATGTCTAAGAGAGTTCCAGAAAATTTACTAAAAATCGGAATCAAAAATTTCTTGCAATTTTATTCATTAAAATGTTTGTTTATTTCAAATTCACTCAAGAACCATAGTTGCTAAGAAGAATTTCAAAACATTTCATGACTTGGACAGTTTCAGGAAATTTACCAATGTTGGAACCTTGTTTTTTATTTCTTACGCATTTAAAATTATGCTTGGCATGAAAGAATTTCCTTATTTTCTTAATTATATGCAAAATTTTCAAAAATTATTGGTCTTCGATATTTTCAGGAAATTTACCAAAGTTGGAATCAGACAGCTTGTTACATATCTGAACACTGCATGCAGCGATGTCCATTTTTAATGAAATTCTGTTAAGACACAAACACTGTATTAATTTTCTAAAGAACTCTTATCTGTGGATTAACATTAAAATGTTTAGCAAAAACTAGGTCCAAATACGCAAAAAAATATGGACCCCCCAAAAAATAGTCCAATTTTTTCAGCTGACCACTTTTCAATAAATTCCAATTAGATTTAATAACTTTATTCAACTTAAAAAAAAACCTTTATTATGTGGGTTAACATTCAATTTTTTGCAAAAAAGAAACTAAGACCAAATACGGAAAAATGAAAAAAATAGATTTCAAAATTTCATCTGGAGGTAATTTTCCGAACATTTTCTAGCTTGTGACCAGTTTTTATTATATTCCAATAAGATTTAATAACTTTATTCAATGTTTTAAAAAACTTTGTGGGTTAACATTTAATTTTTTTGCGCAAAAAAAATTAAGTTCAAATACGGGAAAATATGGAAAAACAAAAAAAAATCCAATTTTCTTAGCTGGAGGTAATTTTCTGACCATTATCTAGCTTCTGTCCGATTTTAAAACAATTCTATAAATATAACATGACTCTATTTAATCCATTAAAAACTTCTTACAATTGTTCTCGACGACGACGGAATTGGATCGTTATGTCTCGCTTTTGCGAGTTTCGTCGCAGGCGAGACAAAAACGTCAGACAGAAAGGGTTTGTCATAAAGTTCAAGGGGTGAAATCAACGTGTTTTCTACTAATAAAAAATCAATGTGCCAAGATTTAACAAACCATTTTCAGATTAATGTACTACTTACTTACGTGAATTTGACATTCTTATATTAATATTAAATGTCTTAAATGCCTTAACTTGTGGTGTATGAAATTCATACCAACTAAGCACATGTTGCTAGAAAACCTAATGCTCGCATGAATCTTAGACTACTACACATTAATTCCACTGTGATTAATTCAAAATGCTATAACTTGGACAGACATCATATCGGACTTCGTGTCCTTAACAAAAACGACAAAAGTACGAAAGCTTAATACACTTTACCGTCTTCTAACGAAGCCAGTTTGATAGAAATACAGAAGGGCAAACCATATGCATCCATAAATATCCTTCAACTGAAGTAGCAATACAAACATCAACACGTGGCCTTAAATTTAAGTGGTCAAAGCATGAAATTCAATTTCTTGGGTGGTGTAAGAAAAACAGAGATCTCAGCATAATACAACGACAGAACCTTCAACATCCTTAACTTAAAGACGTATAAAAAGAGGTTACAGAGCGCTTCTTAAAAAAGTAACAGAACAAGAGAGATCGCAAAACATGTCTTCAATTCCTTCAGCTGAAGTGGTATAAGTCCATTCCTTTGCTAAATTAAAAGAAACACAGAAATCAGAACACAATCTTCCCTGGAAGTGACATATGTACAGAAGTCCAAGCATAAATAAAATGAAAAGAGATAACAGGAAACATCTACAATGACTGAAAATTACTATTACATGCCACAATCTGCCAGAAAACTACATAGGAAAGAGCAAATATGACAAAAGACAAATGTTAACAACGAATCGTACTTTTCTAGAACCATCAAGGACCGGAAAACTGTGTCACCGTCAGCAGCCTTGAGGCTTTCAAGACCAGCCTGAAAGCCACATTCTGACACCAAGATGGATAACTGTTTTTACCATCACTGTATGTAAATGTATAGCACTTGATTTATAATGATTTAAACTATGTATAGCACTTGATTTATAATGATTTAAACTATGTACTTTTTTTTACATGCGCATCCAAATAACTTAATACCGAAGTTACTGTGAATTTATTTTCTGCATAACTTATGTCTCTTCTGTGCAGATAAAATCTAAACATTTGGAAGACCATAAAAAAAGTGGCAAAATAATCAATGTATTGATGGTGGCCACAAAACTGGTAGAAGTAGAAGTAGAAGACAGAAGTATTTATGATATAGTTCACTTCAAAGCATCCAATGTCATTTCAATTAAGTGTACAGTGATCACTCTAGAAACTTCGTCTTCAATGGATCTCGGGTTCCAATACATAATTAAATCCAGGAGTCGTTGCATATCCTTAAACGTACCATAATTGAACGTATTAAGAAGTCGCTTATAGCTTTTCAACATCCCTCAACATAACGTGAAAGAACAGATCAAAAACAACGACAGTAGAATACCAAAGGAACAAAGCACAAGATTACACAAATCAAAGTCCAGTGACAAGGCAAAAGCAAGAACACCAAAAGACGGAAGACCAAAGACACCACATGCCCACAAAACAAACGAACATTACATATACAACACAAAAAACTAAAGCAATAACAGTGTGAACTCTCAATAAACAAGAGTGACATCAGGTGCTCCGGAAGGGTAAGCATGTCCTGCTCTGTGCACAGCACCCGTCACACTGTCAGTGGGTCAATCCAGGGTAAAGTCAAAACCGGTAATGTCAAATCCGGGAAGACGCGAATCTAGCTGAAAATGTCAGTTTTTATTTATGACACTGACATTTCATATCTATCTATGATGTCGTGGTGACGGCCATAGAATTTCTGAAGGGACGAAAGTAACAAAGGCTGAACATATCCCTGACTCAGTAGTTTTTGTGACAGTGCTTTTGCTCTTTCCACAAAGTCACTGTATGTACTGCACGCTCTACAGTAACGAATTAATTGTGAAATATATACTCCATATGCTGGGGATGCAGGTATATTGCTGCAGAGAAAGGGAAAGTTCACAATTGGAAAGTCAAAATCATCACGTTTGTCATATAATCTAGATTTCAGACGTTCATGTTCGTCAATGTATAACAAAAGGTCAAGGTATGAAGCAGAATCGGGTGTATCGGTTGTTTCTTTAATTTCAAGTTCATTGGGGTAGATACGATATTCTTTAAATCTTGGGTTATTAAGAGAAAGTACATCGTCTATATATCTGAAGCTGAAATTAAAAGTCTGGGCTAGTTGTTTTTGTTTCTGTTGTATCAGCCCTTGTAAAAACTTTGCTTCATACGAAAAAAGGAAAAGGTCAGCTAAAAGTGGCGCACAATTTGTTCCCATAGGAATTCTTATTGTCTGTTGAAAAACACGGCCTCCACATTCAACAAAAATGGTGTCGTTCAAAAATTCAAGCATTTGAATCACGTCATTTTCACTGTATTTCTTGTTTGACTCAGTGTGGTTCTTTACAAAATATGTTTTATCTTTTCCTATTACCAGATAGGAAAATTAATATATATATAATTAATACCTTCGACCTTATTAATATAATTAATACCTTCGACGAGAATACATAACAAAATATTTTACGTCATGCTGGAGTATAGATGGTGGGTGATATATAGACGAAACGATAAACTGAAGTAACAAAAACACAAAGAACACAACACCGCCTTCACGTCCTTAGCATCAAATGAAGTACAGAGAAATACATTTGAAATGATATGAAAACAAAATGTTGATGGTGACATGTGTGATGTGTGTTTGTGTGTGTGTGTGTGTTGAATTTATTATGCAATGTATCTCTGTACTGTTTAACATACTGAGATATTGTATTAGCATGATTTTCATTATTATTTGTATGTAACTATGTAGGAGAAGACGTTATAAGTTGGTATAACTTTTGTCTGATCCCTTTTGCTATTTTGAGCTAATAAAATATGTTTAAATCAAATCAAATGAAGTGGTTGAAATATAGTG
The DNA here is from genome assembly GCA_002080025.1 of Modiolus philippinarum. Lineage (NCBI taxonomy): Eukaryota > Metazoa > Mollusca > Bivalvia > Mytilida > Modiolidae > Modiolus > Modiolus philippinarum. The sequence goes on along the minus strand of MJUU01004774.1, from coordinate 69,504 downwards.
TAGACTAACAGCCCTTCAATAGTCTTCAGCTTTGATGGTACCAGTACAGAAAACATACAACAACCTGAAACGTCTTTAGAGTGAAACAACGGCAGGAGACGTGATGACTACAAAAATCGAAGTCCAAAGACATGGCAAAAACGGCAACAGATAAAAACGAAGACAAAACAAGGACGTGAGACAGCTACAATGCACGGAAATAAAAAGACAACATGAAGAACTAAGGCACTCATAATGTAAAAACCCAGGAATACCGGGAGTGGTTGAAATACAGCCTTAAACGTCTTTAAATTGGAGTTACAGAAATATAAAAGCACCGACGACAGCCTTCTGCGTCCTTGGCATCATCTGACGCTACTACCGGTATTGTACAGATTACACAATACAGCCTTCAATACAACCTTCAGCATCCATGAACTAAAGAGAAGATACACAGACGTAGCGTTTTGTGACATTTAGCAATGAATTCCGATCAAAGCGCTGCTAGGGGCCGTTTTGAACTTACTTTTAGATATGAGCACTGCTAATTGTTGAAGGCCTCATGGTGACTTCAAGATGAAGAACAACAATAAAAGGGTTGTTCCATTGTCTTGATTAATCATGTTTTTGTCTCATGTGCATTTACTCCGTATCCTTTCATTGTTAATTCAACGTTCCACTGAAGTTGCTGAAGTGAATAAGATAAAACAAAGCCTTCATCAACCTTAAACTGCAGTGCTTCAAGTTTTTAAAAAGGTTATAACACCGTATATAGTGTTTTAAGGCGAAGCAACTTCAGTTTAAATAGGAGCCACAGCATGAATTAAACGTCTTTCACTTGAATACTTCAGCAAACGAACACTGAAGCAAAAACGACGAAGAGGGGGGAGGGGCTCCAAAATCAAAAATCAAAACCACGGCAATTCATATCCAACTCAAATCAAGACAACGTGACAAAGACAAAACAAACAAAAATGAACAAGAACGCCACAAAACCAAAGCACTAGCAGTATGAACCCTACAAAAACCAAGGAAACATCAGGTGCTCCGGAAGGGTAAGCATGATCTGCTCCATTCCTGGCACATGTCACACTTTCAGTGAAAAGTCCAGTTCTGTCACAGCTGGCGTCTTCTAGTCTGACAATAAACTCTGGATCCAACCAAGACATCCATTCCCATATGTGAAACAGAAACACTGTAACGGTCCGCCAAACCACGGCGACGACCGCAAATCCCCGACGGGACAATTGCAAGAGTGACCGAACATACCCTTGATGTATTAGTCACCGAGACAGCAATTTAGCACTGTCAACAAAATCACTGTACAAACTACAGGCACGGCAATAGCGAATGAGTTGTGAAATGAAGACGCCATATGCCGGAGATGTGGGAATGTGGGAAAAATATTGCTCAAAGACGGAAAGTTCACTATTGAAAATCATCACGCTTGCCGTAAAGTTTCGTTTTCAGACGCCAAGAGTTGTCAATGTAGAGGTAGATGGTCCAGTTATGATGCTGATGATGGTGCATTCGTGGTCTCTTCAATTTCGAGTTCAATTTGGTATATATGATGAAGATTATCCTTAAATTGATAATTGTTTAAAGAAAAGAGCATCATCTATACAACGGAAGCTGAAATTAATGTACTTGGCTTACTTATAGCCTTTTTCCTGAACAAGCCCTTGTATGAACCTGGCTTCATACGAATAAAGAAAAAAAATCTGCTAAAAGTGGCGCACAATTAGTCCCCATCTGGGAAACAGATTTCCCATAGCGGTTCACAAGATGGTGATGTCGACCGTAAAACTTCTGGAGGGATGACTTTAAGTTTTGGGTAACATACCCTTGTTTAAGTAGCCTATTTGTGAGTAACGGTGCCCTATCAAGGAAGTCACTGTATCGACCACAGGCTCTTGAAAAGCAAATGAGCTGGGAGATGTAAACTTCGTATGCCGGCGCTGTTGGGAAGTTGCTACAAAGAAAAGAGAAGTTTACTATTGGGAAAGTGAAGTCATCGCGTTTGTCGTACAGATTAGTTTAAAGTTTACCTCTGTTCTCGATTTCAAAGATGAAGGTCAAGGGATGAAGCCGATGTTGAAGCATCTGTTTTATCCTTAATTTCGAGCTCTTTTGGATAGACCAGATGGAAGAAAATCGCCAAAGCGAGGGTTTTAATAGTGGCAAAATATCATCTATATAACGGAAGCTAAAATTGAATGATTGTGCCAGTTTTTTATCTTTATTTTGAAGAAGCCCTTCGATAAGTTCAGTAGAAAATAGATATTCTTATAAGTCTTTAGAGTTTTGAGAGTCCACATCTGATTTACTCCGCGTGTCGAGTACTTTACCACTATCTTTGAGTTTAGTAAAACAGAAGTTGCAACCCTTCAACAGCTTCAACTGGGGTAACAGGAGTATTAATACACATTCTTCAACATCCTTTAATGTACAAAGTACAAAAGCTGCCTTCGCCGCCCTTAAGTTGGAGCAGTTTAAGTACATAATACTCAACACAGCCTTAAAATGTTCTCCATCTGATGTAGCTTGAGTACAGAATACACATTACAGTCTTTAACGACTTTCAGCTAGAGTAGCTTGCGTACAGAATACTCAATAAGCCTTGAAAGTCCTTCGCCTGAAGCTGGTGTAGTAAGAATATAGAATACTCAATACAGCCCTTAACGTAATTAGCTTCAATAACTTAGTACAGAATACACGACACAGCCGCCAACGTCCTTCAGCTATGGCAGCTTAACATATAAATACACCTCACAGCCTTGAACGTCCTTCGTGCATGGTAGCTTAGAACAGAATACACAACACAGCCGTCAACGTGCTTCAGCTATGACAGCTTAGAATAGAATACACAACACAGCCGTCAACGTCCTTCAGCTGAGGTAGGTTAGTACAGAATACACAACACAACATCTAAGATAGCTTAGTATAGAATACACAACGCAGTCTACAACGTCTTTCAGCTAGGATAGCTTAGTATAGAATACACAACGCAGTCTACAACGTCCTTCAGCTAAGATAGTTAGTAAAAAATACACAACGCAGCCTACAACGTCCTTCAGCTAAGATAGTTAGTATAGAATACACAACGCAGCCTACAACGTCCTTCAGCTAAGATAGTTAGTATAAAATACACAACGCAG
>MJUU01004774.1:54399-64590 GCA_002080025.1 Modiolus philippinarum | reverse complement strand
AATACACAACGCAGCCTACAACGTCCTTCAGCTAAGATAGTTAGTATAAAATACACAACGCAGTCTACAACGTCCTTCAGCTAAGATAGTTAGTATAGAATACACAACGCAGCCTACAACGTCCTTCAGCTAAGATAGTTAGTATAAAATACACAACGCAGCCTACAACGTCCTTCAGCTTATGGTAGCTGAATACAGAATACACAACACAGCCGTCAACGTTCTTCAGCTAAAGTAGCTTATTATAGAAGACACAACACAGCCGTAACCGTCCTTCAGCTATGGTAGCTTAGCACAGAATACAAAACACTGTCGTCAACGTTCTTCAGTATAGTAGCTTAGCGTCCTTCACCTGAAATGACTATAGTCCAAAAGGAAGTCACAATACAGAATCGACATCTTTCATCTGACGAGATAAATTGAAGTTAAGACGTGAGGATTGAGTGCAAATCTGTACTTTTAACAAAACATAAAACTTCTATGAATTTGCATTTTCTGTGGTCGCACTTTATGGAGGTGAGAACAAGATGAAAACAGAAATATTCCGTTTCTTCATGGGAAACTTGTACGTTAATTCAGATGCATATTGGCTTTGAATTATTTTTTTTATATAAGAAAAAGCTGATATCAGAAATTTGTTTTTTTCTATTAAAACATATGTTATAAAAAGATTGAAGATTATCTGATATCAAGAAATCATTTTATACATAACAGGAATTCAATTTTTTATCTATATACGAGAAATTATTTTTGATATGAAAAAACAAAATTCGCGATATCAAATTAATAGAAGCGATTTTCTGATATCAGAAATTTAGATTTTTTTATATCAATAAATAAGGGAAAAGCAAAACGGCGCCTCATATAATTGCAACACTGCTGGTGTTTGGAAAATATAACTCAACTTAAAATTCAAGTTAAGGGTTAATAAAACAAATTGATTTTATATATTACTTTTTAATAAGTGAAAACATAAAGAAGTAAACAAAAACTAATAAAATAATGGATCATACATAAATATATAATTTAAAATTTGTATATAATCATTCTTAACTACGAGGCTGAGTTCAGTCATGGCGAGATTACATTTTCCAGCAACTGTTCATCATTTCCACAAAATATTGGTCTGTGTCTATTGAAGCACTAACTCCACTGTAGTAGTTGATGAATTCTTCTTTTGTCACCTTACAAAACATAAAACAATGCTTGTAATATCAGCCTTTGATTAGAGCTCTAAACTAACAAATAACAGGTACAAATTTGATTTTTTCCCCATTACTATGTCATCGCACATCTTAACATCTTAATTAAAGGTTACAGAATTAAAAGGGATTCATATTTTTTACTAAAATAATTCAAGCTAGATATATTGTTCTTAGGCAAAATTCAAAAACAATAAGTGGTATTTGAGGCTTTCAGATAATTTACCAAGATTGCAATCAAATATTTTTGAAATCACATGGATTAAAATGTTGGTTCTAAACTTTAAAAAATCATATAATTACAAAAACGGGAAACAAAATGAAATAGAACAGACATCTACAGTGGCTGAAATTATAATTGCATGTCAAATTCTGTCAGGGAAGTACACACAAAAAACACAAATAAGACAAAAGAAAAAGTAAACAAAGATCGAACTTCGGGACATCCGGACTTGGTACCGACACTAGCAGAAGCCAGTGGAAGGGTTAAACTGGTTTTTGGGTACCAAAACCTCCTCTTTATCTGTCCTGTTTCTCTTTAGTATAATAAACATACGCACAAGTTTGGACCCAAATTGATGTCTCGTCCGTCCCTACTTGGTCGCAAAATTGATGTGAAAACTCAAACTGACTAAATCAGAAAACTTAGATAATCACAATAACTTATAAAATGCTCACTAGACGGTGAAATTAGGGTAATTGACAAAAGCAATATAGCAGACCGTCATGAAACACCCTTAAAGAAAATGCAAAATATGAGTGACCTACTACTGATAGATATTGAAAAACCAAACATGTTCACTAAACCATGAAAATGAGGTCAAGAGCTAAAGCCAAATATCAGGACGTCATGTTCCTTTTCATCCAAACCCACATTCCAAATATTATTGACCTTACATCGATAGATACTGGGAAACTTAACATGATCGCTGGACCGTGAAATTGAGGTCACAGACAAAAGCCATATAACAGACTCTCGTGTACTACCAAAGACCAGCCTATATACCAAATATAAGACCTACCGCTTATAGTTACTGGGAAAATGACCTAATCACACAAACTTAACATGCTCACTAGAGCATGAAATGGAGGTCAAGGACAAAAGCCATATGACAGACTCTCATGTACTATCTAAGACCAACCTATATACCATATATCACTCACCTACCGTTTATAGTTACTGAGAATCTAAAATAAGCTCAAAAACTTAACATGATCATTGGACTGTGAAATTAAGGTCACAGATAAAAGCCATATGAAAGACCGTCGTGTACTACCCAAGGCCATTCTATATACCAAATATCACTGGCTACCACTTAGTTACTGAGAAAATGACCTAATCACAATAACTTATAACATGCTCACTAGACCGTAAAATAGAGGTCAAGGACAAAATCCATATGACAGACTGTCATATATTACCAAAGACCAACCTACATACCATATATTACTGACCTATCACTTAGAGTTACTGAAAAAATGACAAAATCACAAAAACTTAACATGCTCACTAGACCATGAAATTGAGGTCAATGACAGACTGTCGTGTAATACACAAGACCAACTTACATACCAGATATCGTTGACCTATCACTGAGAAACTATACTAAGCACAAAAACTTAACATGTTCATTGGACCATGAAAATGATGTCACAGACAAAAGCCAAATAGCAGACTAAGACCAACCTATATACCAAATATCATTGACCTACCACTTGTAGTTAGTGAGAAAATGACCTAATCACGAAAACTAACATGAAAGTTTACGCCGCCGCCGCAGCCGCCGCCATACTTTGTACCCATATGTCTCGCTTTCCGCGCCTTTCGTCGCGGGCGAGACAATAAAACCTATTACAGGTAGACTACTTTAACTCCATGATCACAATCTTGAAAGGAGAGAAAATCTGAAGGATGGGTCAATGGGTGCTCGCCGATAATCTGCCGACTAGTCTGCTAGTAAAACACTGTCGCACTACGGAAGAATAATCAAACTCGCAACTTCCCGTAGGGTCTGGTCATTAAGTAAACATCGACAGTAGTATGTGTATGAAATTTTCACGTCACTAGATCTCAAAGAAAATTTAATAGATGCAAGCAGAGTATCTTGTCGGTATCCCCTATTACAAATGTACGTATAGAATGTAAGTTACGTCCCAGCTTTTTTGGATTTTTAATCAGTTTCTGGCATTTTTATAATACTTACATTTCCGTAAAAATTAAAAATGCACTTAGTAATAAGATGTCTACGAGTAACGCCATATTAAGTTATCAAATGTTCATATCTATCATCAAACTCTTAAAATATATTCAACAACTCATGAAATCTGTAACGCTGTTGTAAAAGTTGTGCTGTGGTAGTAAGGTTACCTTTACTAAATTTTATCATCGATATAAAGACTTAATACAATGCAACCTGACGACATCTAATCAAGGCTTGTATTTCACATCCCTTATTTACGGTAATGTTTTACATAAGAGTAAAAAATGCAAACTTATAAAACCTTCAAATCGTGTAATTGATAATGGTTATAATTAAGGTATTGTGTATGGCCTTCTTTGGTATTAACATTAATTTTTGATATGATCTTAGTATCTTAACTAAACAAATTATAAATTTCTAAAATCAGTATTGCATGAAAACGGGTTTTGTATTCTGGTTTATGCATGAAATCATTATGTTAAACTCCTCACGGGAAGGGATCTTGGCGGGAGCTGTATACTGAGGGTACATAATTCTATTTGTCAGTTGGTAATGGGTCTGGAGCTGGCATGTCAGTTAACTGCTTGTAGTCTTTTTGTGATTTCGTGTTTATGTCCGTATATTAAGTTCTTTCAGTTTCATTTTTCACAATTGACTCAGTCGTCTTGTTGCTAACTGAATTTTTCTGTTGTTACAATTGTTTTTTGATTTATCACATTGGCTATAGGGGGGAGGTTTAGGTCCAATAAAACTAGTTTAATCCCGCCGCAGCAGGTTTGCGCCTGTCCTAAGTCAGGAAATTTATTAAGCCTTTGTCTCGTCTGTTTTCTAGTTTGTTTACTTTATGTCTATAGAAGTCTAGGATGGTGTTTATTTCGCTGAACTTGATTACTCTTTATTTAGGGACCGACTCCGACCTGCCGTTGGGTGTGGGGTTTCCTCATCGAATATCTTATGGTGGATTTAAATTGTTATTGGGTCGTTGTCTCTTTGACATATTCCCCGTTTGCCTTCTTTCTTAAAATCGTCAAGAGTATAACAAACGCGTGCAAAGAGATGCTTTGTTTTGGGTCGTTTTAACCTGGATATGGGATGTTGTCTCTTTGACATTTACCCCATTTTCTTTCTTTTTCATAGTTGAGACATACACCACGTAGCGTGGAGTTAGAGGAATACCGCCGTTAAAAAGCTGAAATCGAAATCATCCCTTTTATCAATATATTTTTTTATTTTACCTGAGTCAATAAAAATAGTTAGTTCCATAAAAGGGCAGTATTTGGAATCGTTGTTAGCTTTAATTAATTTCATCTGGTGGGTAAAATGATGCCTAAATAATCTAACAAGTGTCGACACAGAAATGTATCGCCTGTATTCGTTACTGTCGAGCGTGTAGTTTGTACAGTGATTTTTTGAACAGAGCAAAAACACTGTCCCAAAAGCTGCTTAGTCAGGGATTTGTTCAACCTATGTTAATTTCATTCCTCAAGAAATTGCTAGATTCACGTCTTCCCGGATTTGACTACCGACTTTGACATTTTCCTGGATTGACCAACTCACAATGTGACGGGTGCTGTTAACAGAGCAAGACATGCCTACCCTTCCGGAGCACCTGATGTCACTCTCAGTTTCACTGGAGTTCACACTGTGAGTGCTTTGTTTTGAATGTTGTGATTTCTGTTTCTGTGCTTTGTGTCTGTCTAGCGTCGTTGTTTTGTGTCTGGCATCATTGTTTTCTGTGTTCTCGTTTTGGCCTTTGGGCTTCGATTTTTGTAAATTTCACTCTTTTGTTCTTTTATTGTATATTGACGAAGATGGACGTTTGAAATCTAAGCTATATGACAAGCGTGATGATTTTAATTTCCCCATTGTGAACTTTCCCTTTCTAAGCAGCAATATACCTACTTCTCCAGCCTATGGAGTGTACATTTCACAGTTGATTCGTTACTGTCGAGCTTGTAGCTTGTACAGTGATTTTTTTTTAAAGAGCAAAACCACTGTCCCAAAAGCTGCTTAGTCAGGGATTTGTTCAACCTTTGTTAATTTCATCCCTCAAGAAATTCTATGGCCGTCACCATAACATCATCGAAAGATATGACGTGTCAGTATCTCAAATGAAAGTGGACATTTTCAGCTAGATTCACGTCTTCCCGGATTTGACTACCGACTTTGACATTTTCCTGGATTGACCCACTCACAGTGTGACGGGTGCTGTTAACAGAGCAAGACATGCTACCCTTCCGGAGCACCTGATGTCACTCTCAGTTTCACTGGAGTTCACACTGTGAGTGCTTTGTTTTGAATGTTGTGATTTCTGTTTCTGTGCTTTGTGTCTGTCTAGCGTCGTTGTTTTGTGTCTGGCATCATTGTTTTCTGTGTTACCGTTTTGGCCTTTGGGCTTCGATTTTCGTAAATTTCACTCTTTTGTTCCTTCGGTATTCTACTGCCGTTGCTGTATATGCATATCTCGTAACTAAATAATTAGTAAAGGCTACATGACAGGTGTCAGACTGGCATGTGCCCACTTAGATGTTGCAACAGAGCAGATGTGATGCCCTTAGGTGTTCTAGTTACAGATAAATAGGCATTTGAGTAAAGAGTGATCAAAGTCAATGAGCCATGAAATTGAGGTAAATGCAATGTTACAGCTGTCAGACTGGTATATGTCCACCTAATGTAGCAATGAATCATAAATGATGTCTCTATGTGTTCTAATTACAAAGAAATAAGTATTAAAGTAAAAAAGAGATCAAAATCAATGAACAATGAAATTGAGGTCAAGGCTACATGACAGGTGTAAGACTGTCAAACTAGAAGTAGCATTAGACAAAATATGATGCATATAAGTGTTCCAGTTACAGGGAAATAATCAAAGTCGATGAAACATGAAATTGAGGTCAAGGCTACATGACAAGTGTCAGGCTGGAGTGATCTAGTTACAGGGAAATGATCAAAGTCAATAAACCATTAAATTGAGGTCAAGGCGACATTACAGGTGTCAGACTAGCATGTTCCTACCTAGATGTAGAGTTAGACAAAACATGCATGTAAGTTTTGGGTACCCATAAAAAGGTTTAACCCTACCGCTGGCTTTTGCTAGTGTCGGTACCAGGTCCGGCTGTCCAGAGTTCCTATCATTGTTTACGTATGTCCTTTGTCTTGTTTGTGTCTTTCCCTAGTAGTTCCCTGTCAGATTGTGGTATAATGGCAGTAGAATACCGAAGGAACGAGGGAAGCGGAGACCACGAAAATCGAAATCCAAAGACATGGCAAAATCGGCAACAGAGAAAAACAAAGACATAACAAGGACATTATACAGCTACAATTCACGGAAATAAAAAGACGACATTAAAAACTAAGGCACTCACAGTGTGAACTCCCATGAAAACCGGGAGTTACTGTAATGTTACTGTAATTTTCCTGTGTAGATGTTTCCTGTTATCCCCTTTGTTACTTCTAGTGTTTTCTAGTTACAGAGAAATAATCAAAGTCAATGGACCATGAAATTGAGGTCAAGAACAATGACAGGTGTCAGACTGGCATGAAACCACCAAGATGGGCCAATATACTAAATATGATGAGTCGGTACCATAGCAGAGAAATGAGCATTAAAGCAAAGAAATTTTCAAAGCCAATGAACCGAACCATCAATTCAAGGTCAAGGTTAAATGACAGCTGTCAAATTGGCATGCACCCATCTAGATATAGCAGTAAGTCAAATATGGTGAATCTAGGTGCTCTAGTTACAGATAAATAAGCATTGAACACATTTCATGACTATGTCTTACTTTTGACTCAATGAGTGCCCTATGGTTGTGTAAATGTTCTGCAGGTCTTCTGTTAGTCTCTCTGTCGGGAAACGGATGACAGCAGTTGTACGAACACTTTGCTAGTTAATTGTATATTTGTTGAAATTCCTGCATCCATGAAACATGGATGTAGCGTTGTTCGACATCTAGCAATGAATTCCGCTCAAAACGGTGCTAGGGACCGTCTTGAAAACACTATGAGATATGAGCATAGTTCATTGTTGAAGGCCTCATGGTGACTTCAATATGAAGAAAAACAATTAAAGCGTTGTTTCATTGCTTGATTTTGCCAGGTATTTGTAGAGAGTTTGTCTCATTTGCATTTACTCCAAATCTCTTTATTGCTTATTAAGTTAAAAAAAGTGATAAAGTCAATGAACCATGAAACTGAGGTCAAGCCTACATTACAGGTGTATGACAAGCATGCATCCACCTACTCCTAGATGTAGCAATACACCAAATATGATGACTCTAGGTATCATAGCTACAAAGAAATAGATATTTACGTAATGAAATGTTCAAAGTCAATAAACCATAAAATTCAGGTCAAGGCTACATGACAGGTGTCAGACTGGCATGCACACACCCAGATTTAGCAATAACCAAATATGATGAATCAAGGTGTTACAGAAACAAGTATATAAGTAAAAGAGTGATCAAAGTCAATGAACCATAAACTTGAGGTCTATGCTAGATGACGGGTGTCAGACTGGCATGCAACCACCCAGATGTAGCTCTAGATTGATTGATTGATTGATTAGATAGAGTTTAACGTCCAGTGAGCAATATTTCTGCTATATCAAGACCAGAACAAGTCAGAGAAGAAAGAAACAAAGGTGGAAGCATCTTCGCTTGCCAACCGCTTGCCAAGGGTTACTACGATCCGCTCCTCTCCTCTTCAAGAAGATGAGAGGAGCGAATCGTAACCCTTGGCTAGCGAAGATGAGGTGGAAGGGACAACCCGGACAGGCAGTTTTGATTGTCGCTGGAAAAGGGGAAAAATGGTTAGGGGCAGGAAATTTAGCCTTCTATACGAGTCCCAGTGACTCTGCTCTTTCGACAATATAGAAAAGGTCTTTATACTGTATAGAGCGTGGCGTTTCTCCACACAGTTTGGCTACAATGAATCGCGGTCAGGCTTTCCGTACTATGACCTGACTACCCGCATAGATGGGGCATTCCCCTGTCCACCAACTGGTGACGCGTCGAGTCGTTCTGTAGCTGGAGTCCTTGAAAACCGATTCAGGTGGTGGGATGTAGCTTTATACCAAATATGATGACTATTGGTATCCTAGCTACAGAGAAATAAGTATTAAAGTAAAGAAGTTTTCAAAGTCAATGAACCATGAAATTGAGGTCAAGGTTATATGACAGGCGTCAGACTGGCACGCCCCGCCTTGATGTAGCAATAGAAAAATATAGTATGTCTATACATTACAATGCCTCAGAAATTGACCTGAATGTAAAACTATGTCGCAAAATGTACAAAGTCGCTGAACCATACAAATGAGGTCGAGGTCAACTGACAGGTAGCAGACTGACATGCATCCATTAAGATACATCAATACACTTAATATGATGGATCGATGAATTACAAATCCAGAGAAATCAACTTGAATGTGAGACTATGTCGCAATTTTTATGAAGTCATTGAACCATGAAGAGAAGGTCAATGTCATCTGAAACATATGATGTTGGAAAGCATAAGCTACCTGTGGACAAAATATGTTGCATATAAGTAATATACTAGTACTCTAAAAGATATAAAAGTTTTAAGAAAGTTTACGACGTGGTCGTTGCTGCCGCCGCCGCCGCCAGACAATAATACCTATGTCTCGCTTTCAGCGACTTTCGTCGTAGGCGAGACGAAAACTGGGGATTGTCAATAGTAAGGATATCGTAAATATATCAGTGAAAATAGAAATATCACTGTTTAGTAAGGTTCCATTTTAACGAAGTTGTTTTCATGAAGTCTCGTTTTTAATAGAACAGAAAAAGATCTGCAATGAGAGGGGCACAATTTGTACCCATGGTAATACATATGACCTGTTGATATATAGTGTTGCCAAAACAAACATACAAGTTTGCCAATATGCTGGTTCCATATTCTTTAAACTTAAGAGTGGCTAATAAGAAATATCTATAAGACAATGGTACAAACATAGTATCCGCTCAATACGGTGCTAGGGGCCGTCTTAAACTTACTATGAATTATGAGCAAAGCTCATTGTTGAAGGCCGCATGGTGACTTCAAGATGAAGAACAACAATGAAAGCGTTGTTCCTTTGCTTGTTTTTACCATGTCTTTGAAGAGACTTTGTCTCATGTGCATTTACTCTATATCCTTTTATTGTGTATCCATACCTTTCCGTCTTTATTTCCTGAATCGAACACATCAAGAAATTCCTTAAGAACCTGATCTTCTGTTTTTTCGCCACTTTGGACTTTAGGGTGACTTCTTGCACTGTACACTCCTTTCAGATCGTCAATAGAGATTACGTCATCCCCAGTCTTATCAAATTTGCTAAATGCTTTTTCGATGATAGCAATTCTTGTCTGACTCATCGGAGGCTGTATTCAAATTTAAAATATATATATATATAACGTGAACTGTTGAAGTTTTGTGATAGTCCACTTAAAACTTGAAAATAAAATGTGCTTCAGTCTCTTGTAAAAATATTTCGACCTGCTTCCCCTTGAATTTGTTATATGCAAACTTCTATGACCTTGTTCATTTTTCAATTCATATAATTCCTAAATCAATTTAAAACAATTGCTACTATATAGACGGGAAAGGAAACAAGTAACCAAAAATCTAATAGTTGAGCGGTATGCTAATTTTTCATAAGGAATCCATTTTAAAAAAAACTGCATCAAAATCGGGCTAAAAATTTTTGAAAAAAAAATTTTTTTTAAGATTTGCCCCTTTTGGGTCCCATTTATCTCTGGAACAGTAAATGCTACGTGAAATCCAATGGCATA
>MJUU01004774.1:11479-28563 GCA_002080025.1 Modiolus philippinarum | reverse complement strand
AAAAAATAAATTTTTTGACGCGAAGCGCAAAAAAAAATTCTGTCCAGAAAAAAAAAACATTACCCCCTCTTTCAAGTTAAATGGTCGGTCCCTAACCAGTCTCTGTCTCTGGCTGTACGGAAAAGGTGGGTTTTGCAAAGATACGAGCTGATCATGACGTGAAGCCGCACAGCCCCTGCAATTTTAAACTCTTTACAGAAAGGCGTTTAAACTTTAAAGCAACCCGAGACATAACGAAAGTTTGTGTTTTTTTGTTTTGTTTTTTCTTTTCTTTTCTTTTTTTTTCTTTTTTTTCTTTTTTTTTCACTGATACAGCATTTTACATGTATATTTCTGGTTATAAAACATCTATTCGTTATATTTTGAGATTAAAGAGACCACTGATACACCATCATCAGCATCATACCTGGACCTATACCTCTACATTGACAACTCGAGGCGCATGAAAACAAAACTTTACGACAAGCGTGATGATTTCGACTTTTCAACGGTCTTCCCGTTTTTGAGCAGTAAAATTCCAACACCTCCGGCATATGACGTCTTCATTTCACAGCGATTTTGTCAACAAAGCAAAGTTACTGTCTCAAAAAACTCAAACATCAATTGTTTGTTCAGTCATGACTATTAAAATTGTCACTAGAGAAGTTTTACGGTCGTCACCATGATTTGACAGACCGTTACAATGTTTTTATTGCACAGATAAGAATAGAATATCTTCAGGTAGATCCGGAGATTATTACCGGACTGACAAACACCTACTCTGACAAAACAGGGACATTTCACTGGCAGTGGGTGCCACACGTGTAGCATGTCATGCTTGTAACCCCTCGGACCTGGTGATACCTCAATTTTTGTAGGGGTTCATACTGCTAGTGCTTTAGTTTTGTGGCGTTCTTGTTCATATTTGTTTTGCCTTTGTCAAGCAGTCTAAAAATAGTGTTAAAATGAATTGCCGTGATTTTGGATTTTTTATTTTGGAATCCCCCCATTCGTCATTTTTGCTTCGGTATTCATTTGTCGATGTATCTTTGCATAATTTTAATTATCCAGCACTTTTCTGAAGAAAATGCGAAGATATTGTTTTGGTACCGTCTACAGGTACAATTGACCTTTAGATGGAACTTCTCACTCACTTCTGGATACAGGAATTTAGTTTTGTTGTATCTAATTGTTGCATATTGTCTGTAGATGTATAATAAGCTCATTGGACCGGAAGAAAAAAAGAGGCCCAAAAGTGTCAAATTTGCATCTTCCATGTGACTGGAATTTCTCCATTTTCCGGCGATTGACGGACAATTGCGTAAACCGAAAAAAGGACATTTGCGCAAACGAAAAGTGGACATTTGCGCAAATGATAACTGACTTCCTTTTAATTGATTTTGATCAAATAGCCCAAATCTTTATTTAACATATTTGTTTTTATTTATGTGACCTCTTCCGTTAGCTCGACTTCGTGCGTTTCTCCCTGCTCACCATGAAAAGGTGGAGGAAGATGTGAGCAGGATATATTTCTAAATTCGTAAATATTTGTTAAGTCTCTCAAATATAACGCACTTAGAATAAAGGACCCATGGTGGTAATGTAGTGAAGTCGTAATATTTCATCACTGCTACATTTGCGATAGGTTTTTAAAAGACTTTAACCTTTTTTTTTCAATTCTATAGGAATTACAGCCAAATCATTGATGTATCTAATTATGTACTGAGCTGACAGTCTGTTGATCAAAAATTATTTCTAATTTAGGCATACGGGCTTTTAACTGACAACCGTTTGCGCAAACGTCCACATTTCTTTTGCGCAAATGTCCACTTTTCATTTGCGCAAATGTCCTTCTGTTTTTCAGGTAAATTTGCGCAAAAAAGTTTTAATTTTCTTGTAGAATTGCTGCATGTAGCCTGTAGATGTGCAGTAAGCTTTTGGAATTTTGATTTCGGTTCCAAATTTGCTGAAATAGAAAAAGACCAGTAAATTTTGAAATATTTGCATACAATCATGTAATGTAGTCAATTTTTTGGTAGAAGACATGATCTTAAAGACTAAGAATAAAAAAAAATATGGTTCCAGTTTTGGTAAATTTCCTGAAATTCCCAAAGAGTAACTTTTTGGAAATTTTAATTAGCAAAGATACATTTTTACATGCTTTGGTCACATCCGTCATTTTCATTACAGAATATCATAACATTTTGGTAAATTTCCTAAAACTCTCAAAGACAGGATAATTTACGGATTTCTACTTAGAAACCATACTATTTGAATATAATTTATTGAAATCAGTCATTTTGAGCCTATGTAGGGATTTGATGTTACTTCCTCGGTATATGATTGTCTAGGCTGTAGAATCCTTGACTTTTCTTTTTGAGCCTCTTAGAATATGCGATTTTTTGGCATTGAAGCAGGCTTTTCATTTTTCAACTGACATGAGGTCGTCCTACAATTTATTCGGGATATCTTTACTATTTTGTTTATAGGCAATCATCTGCGACAAAAAGCTCACCGATGACTTGACCGTGTCTGACAGGTCGTTTATATGGCTGAGAGAGAAACAATGCTAAGGAGTCCTAGCACAGTTCCTCGCGGGATTCCTGAATCGACTGGTGCATAGTTTGAGTATTCGCCTTCAAGTTGGACTCTCATGTATCTGTGAGGAAAGATGAAAATCATTTATGTTTGTTTCCTCTTGAAATGCAATATTGGTGGATTTTATGCAAGAGCTATATATATATATATATATATCCTGTAAAATTCAAATGTTTTTATTTATTTGCTTTGTGAATATTTTACTGTTACAAATCCACTTTTTGAAAACAAAAAATTGAGATAACAATACAACTAGGCAAATTTCATACTGTTATATCCCCCTACGATGAAATCACTCTCCATTATAACCCGGGATAATCGGATACGGAGAGGGATTGAATTACTCGATTTATTGGCATTAGTAATATTCACTGGCTGTGTATGATAGTTCATTCTAAGTAATAAAGTCCCCGGGTAAAGTTCGAGCTTGTATTAAAATTATATGTCTCTGTCCATGAGTACACAACCTTGGATGGACTAATGGATACTTCATGCTAAATGTTTCCGTTTGATGTTGTAGCTCCGATGGAGCTGAATCTCGAAGCCCTGAAATTCTACATGTGGCAAAACTTCGTAGTCATCCAAAGAACTACTGCATACGTCTGCATTATTAAGTTATAGTCCGTAATACGTGAAAATAATCGGATTGTATGATTTCGCATGTTGATTTCATTGCTATTATATATTATCAAGCGCATTTGGCCACTTATTGCGATTTTAAAGGCGTAAAAACTTCTTAAAAGGCGACCGCAAAGCGAGAGACTTTTAAGAAGTTTTTAGTCTTTAATATCGCTGTAACTGGCCAAATTGCACTTGATAATTAATTTGTGCGAAAATTCGAACGAACAAATAGCGATGTTTGTATTTTGAATGACTACACTATTTTAAGAATGCACACTACAACGACTCGTTATTGATTTTTTGTAACTATGAATGGGGACATGTTTGACCTAAATAAATAATATAATTAAATCATAATTATAGAACACCAATCCCTGAATCTATTATGATAATAACATTGTATTTAGCCATGACTATGCCAAAAGAGTGGTCAGGGTTGAGACCATAGTGCACGATCCGAAGGGGAGTGCACTATGTGTATTCAACCCTGACTATGCCAAAATAGTATATTAGACACTATTAATGTAGTTTCTTACAGGAGGCATAATAATAAGCACTAATTGATACTCAAAACAATAAATACGTAACTGACTTTAAAAATTTATAAACGTAATGTAATAAACTCAATGTTATAATACTAAATTAATCGCGCTTCTGGACACGTGTACTTATGTAAAACGCTTCAGCTGTGTGAATACACATATATGACGTGTTTATCGTATGTTTCATTTTAAACCAATAAAAACATCTTATAAAGGTCAATGGGCGTGTTTTCCCATCAGATATAAAGACAGCCATTCATTTTCTATAAGCAACGAGTAAAAAAACGAGTAATTTGATTAACATGCATATTGTTTTCAGTTTAATAAAACAACACTGTATTCAACTCAAGAAAATGAAGAAATATAACTTAAATACTAAGTGTATCCGATTTTGAAAGGAACTTGCGCACTATATTTTATTGGAAGCACGAAGATCATCTTTTAGAGCTGTTAATAGGCTTGAAGCCTTATGCGGGGCACGTGATTTTTTCTTGCCATATCAATATCTCTCCAGCCATTTCATGGCTTCGAGATAAATATATATATATATATATATTGGGGTCCTTAATTTGACGTTGTTATATAAATTCGGAGTATATTTTAAGTACGTTACTGAGTAATGTATATATTCGGGGCATGTACATTACAGGTAAAAAATTCGCGCAGATGAAATGGGCTTTCTCGCGCAAATTGAAAGATTATTTTCGTGCAACTGAAAGGCCGATTCGCGCAAATAAAATGCACCGAGAAATTAATTTTTTAATATGAGAAATTAATATTAGAAAATAGTGTCATTTAAAAAAAAAACATTTATTAATATTTTGATATTAGAAATTCATTTTCTGATATCAAAAAGGCAATTTTTAATATTAGAAAATGATTTCTTAATATTATAAAATGCTTTTATAATTTAAGAAAATGAATTTTTAATAAAAGATAATACCTTTGATTTTCTAAAATCAAAAATTGAATTTGTAATATTAAAAGATGAATTTCTACAGAGACATATAGACAGATGTATCTATATGTCTCTGATTTCTAATATTAGAAACTCATTTTGTATGTTAGAAATTCATTTTTAATATCAAAAATCATTTTCTTATATTAGAAATTCGATCTTTAATCATGAATTTGTAATATTGATTTTTTTCTTTTTTTTTTAATATTAGAAAATCAATTTTTAATATTAAGAAATGTTTTTTGATATTAAAATATCAATTTCTAATATATATAAAAAAAAAATGATTTTCTAATATTAAAGAATGACATTTTAATATTAAAAAAATGATTTGTAATATTGAAAAATGAATTTCTAATATTTAAAAAATTCTTTTTTGCCTACTTTTGCTTGCCATTTTTTAATATTACAAATTCATATTTTGATATTAAAAATTCATTTTCTAATATTAGAAATTCTTTTTTAATATAAAAAAACGTTTTCTAATATTACAATTTCATTTTTTAAATATTTTTCAATATTAAAAAATGAATTTGTAATATTAATTTCTAGTATTAGAAATTCATTTTCTAATATAAAAATATCAATTTCTAATATAAGAAAATGAATTTTTAATATTAGAAAAAAGTGTCATTTCTAATATTAAAAAATCATTTTTTTGTGGATTTAGACGATGCGATTTTCTTTTCAAGAGCAACTTTTAATATTAGAAAATTATTTCTTAATATCAGAAAATATCTTTGATTTTCTTATATTATATAAGAAAATCAAAGATATTTTCTAATATTTTTACAAAATTGAATTTCTTATATTTAAAAATGAATTTCTGGTATTTTTGTCCACTTAGGCTTGCCAATTTTCAAGTGCCCTTACCCCAGGGGGGTTACTCTCCATTATCATCTGTACCTAGGCTGGTCATCGAAAGAAATTTTTAACCCCCAAAAATAGTGTTTTTTTTTCGAACTACCTCTAAAAAATAGTTCTTTTCAAATCACCCCCAAAAAGATGCCCATGTGTGTTTGTCCATGGGATATTTTTTGATATTCTATGCAAACAAAACACCTAAAAATATGGCATATTTGCCTAACCCCCCAAAAATATCTTACAATTACTAATTACAATTACTAATACCCCCAAAAAATAGGTAATAATTTTTTTAACCCCAAAACAAATAGCTTGGAATTTCTTGAACCCCAAAAAATAGCAAAATTCGGAAATGTACACCCCAAAAATAGTACCAGCTTAGGTACGGGAAAAAAATTTGGAGTACCCCTACCCCCTTTTTCCCCCTAGGGACCACGTGCTAGGGACATACCAATACAAAGTGAACTCATTATTCGTACGTACAGCAATAGATTGGAACCAGCTGAATGCTTCAGTAGTGTGTGTCATTAAATCAGCATAAATCGGTACGAAAGTAGAAGTACCGGAAATGTTCTTTGTTCCACCGCCCGAAACTGATTTATTATTACTATTTTAACAGAAAAGAGGTGAGAATGATGAACTCGTACAATCTGTAGATTTGCGAACTGCAGTAAGATAAAGGAATACTGACATGTTGAGTGGTTCTTATATCCACTCTTTTCAAAGTAAAAGTACAACACAGGCGCTAGGGGAGGTGATCAAAGGCTCATGGCCTTGTTATACTCCTACGACGTAAGAGGTTGAAATTCCGTTCCTCCATACCATATCAGAAAAAAGTAGCTTGCCATTCACCTCTAGCATTGCTGGAGTAGGCCTTGTTACTGATTAGCACTATCTTAGTCTCTGTATCAAATCAATGCAACCGGGTCAATGCATATACAAGACAACATGCATAGTTAGTCATGCTAATAGAAATGTAAAATTAGTAACAAGGCTCCATGGTCTGTCGATGAATCTTTATATGACTGTATAATTACCTCGCTTTGAACCTTTACCAAAATACAGGCATAAGATCGGGTTATACATATATGTGAAATTATTGTATCGCAAGAGTTGAATATGCAGAGCACATACACGGTTAGTGAAAGGATGATTTACATGTGTAACATGCACAACAACCTAATTATTGTTATTGTCTTTCCCTAGGGTCAATCTCTGCCTACAGAGTACTTTCGCAATTATTCCCGGTTGACCTGAATTTTTCAAGAATCTGACCTCGTGTTGTCTCAGGATCATACCTGTCAAGGCACCTGATTTCTTCAGGTGTGACCTGATATTTTCACTTGTTACCCGATGAGATGTGGTAACCCTTTCGGGTTGTCAAATAATTACCAGAGAATCGAGGTCATCACCCGTCTTCACCTGGATTTGATTTCTAATAACGTTTTGACATTAACATTCTTGTTTTTATTTCCTGTTTTGTTATATATTTACTTGTCGGCTCGGAATATTGTCTCCTCGGGTTATAATGAAGCCCTAAGGGAGTTTATTGAGCCGTTTAGAGACTACTATATGCATTTAGTGTACTGAAAACGTCTTGTAATCAATGGGAAAGATCGGACCAGCAATGTTCAAGTTGAACTTCAACATCACAAACAAGTCAAAACAAAAACGCTAAATTACAAAGGAAAAAGAAAGAAAATTTGATTGGGCTGTTGGTTAAATGATGCAACCTGTCGATGCATCTTTATGAAATAATAATACAGTTGTCAGTAGTTACAAGGATGAACACCGATTTTAGGTCAGAATTATACTTTATTCCATTTTGCCCAGTTTTGGCATTCAAATATTTGTTTATGTTTTTAGGGGGGTCCCAGTAAAAACCATAATCAGCAAATGGGAAATAAAGGTATTAAATGTACATGAAATTCCATTTTGATATCTGTTTTAAGTAGTAAATAAGTAAGTTTACAAAGTATACACAAATGTATAAAGTGTGTAAATGATTGATTGGTAAATGAAATTGGGGTGAAAAAGTTCGTTGCACGCTTATAACACAAAATTCTGGATAAAAAAGTTTGTAACACGTTATGACAATATGACCTGATATTTTACCATCCAATGCAGGTCAAGACCAGATTTTTGGTCATAGGAGGTTGACAGCTATGCTCAGCATTCTCCCAACATTTGGCAAGCAGTATCTTTTCTTCTACGTTCACAATACAAATCTGTTCACATGAGGGATCTATTATATTTTCTCTTTTCAATTTTGTATTCAAATTACAGTAACTAATGAACAAAATTATATATGAGACATTAGAAATACTACGGAAACTCAGTCGCTGATATCGTCATTCAATCAAAAAATATATCAATTCAGTAAAGTTGACTGACAAAAAACATTGTGCGGTCATAAAATATCTACAAAATTTTAAAATATTTTTTATTTAATAAAACTTGCCAAAAAAGGATGAATGTTATTTCCCATGCAACCTTGGGAGAATTTGACACAAAAACTTAAGTACTCTTAAGAGATACATATGGTATAGTAGACGATAAACAAGTTATCTGAATTTTGAAAGCTGGTATATTGTATTATCCCACACACCAAATTTTAAGCTTGTGAGTCCTTTGCTGCATTCTATAATTCTGCCTAAATGGGCCACAGTTTTTATATTTTCAGTTTTACGAAAATTTCAGTCAATGATCATTTGTAGGAGGATGGAAAAAAATTAAATAAAAATCTGGATGGATCATTGATGTTTTGCAAATACATTGTATTAAAGTTATTCAAGATTGTGATCACTGGTGTTTTTGAAAATGGTCTCTTCAGTTATAATAATAACGGAAATAAATAAATAAGAATTGAAGTAAATTGTACTAATGAAAACTGATTTAGAGCACAT
Organism: Modiolus philippinarum; assembly: GCA_002080025.1. NCBI lineage: Eukaryota > Metazoa > Mollusca > Bivalvia > Mytilida > Modiolidae > Modiolus > Modiolus philippinarum. The sequence goes on along the minus strand of MJUU01004774.1, from coordinate 20,095 downwards.
AGTAAGTTTTTAAATCAATTATGCATATTTTTTTTTGCGTAAAAAATACAGGGTGGGAGGGATTAAAAAAATAAAACTTGAGCAATTTTCAATCTTATTTTTTTTCAATTTGACAAAATTTAGGGTCGGTCAGAATTGTAAAACTGGAGATAAAAAAATAATGGCCTTGAAAGTATATCAACCCAGGGGCATACCTCAAACTGTAAAATGAGTTCATGTTCATTGGCATATTTTCTGATCCATTTAACATCTGTCATAGAGGATATCACATGTGTTTTTGATTTCTTCATTTTGGATAATTTTTTTTCAACTTGAAAAGAAATAACATAATACTGAAGTTGCTGTTAATTTGGATTCTGCATATGCCCATTTCCACAACCTATGTCTCTTCTGTGCAGATAAAATAAAAATATTGGAAATCCATATTCGGAAATTGTGTAAAGACTGATAGAGTACAAATTGCAAATAGATCTACATATGTAACTAGAAAAGCCAAAATTAGCTAAGGGCAGAGCTGTGCAAGAGGGAGATACTCTTAAGTTTTGAACAAAATTTTGTTAAATCGGTTTTCAGGCCAGCAACAAAGAACTGGCAACTGGGTTGGTGAATACTCTCTGGTACTAACAGTCCATCAGCATAGGTATCGGCTCAGTGGTAATAAATAACATAATACTGAAGTTGCTGTTAATTTGGATTCTGCATATCACTAGACAGATTATTGCCAGATTTTTTTGTACATTGTGTATCATAATACATTGCTGAATGAAATACTAAAATAAAAAGTTTTTTTATCACAATTTCTGTTTAAGAACATCCTTTGTCCAAACATTTATTCTTGAACCAACAAAATCTTTTGTCCTCTGTGTAGAGGTTTTTGTAAACGGTGATTGGTTCATACAATTCTTATAAACTACAGTGTTTCTGCGCGAAAAATCATTGTACTGCTTTGTTGATCAGTACAACAACACAACCAATTGGGTTATTTCAGGCTTGCACAGGGTTATTTTCATGCAACGTGTTTTGCCGATTTTTATTTAACATGCAGTCCTGCTGGAGGTTCATTACCTGTCAATTTTCGTTACATTGAAACAAAAAAGTGCACGGGCAATTTTTAAATTCTCGTTTGTTGTAAAAACGACATTATATTTGTCGTACGTATTTGTGTAGTACCTTGTAGTGTTGAATCAATCTTGACATAAAATCAATACATGGCTATTTTTACCAGGCTCACAAATACAGAGATAAATTTATACGTGTGACACATTATATTGTGATATAATCTTTAATAGAACAAAATACTTGTGGAAACTGACACAAAGGACAAAATTATCATCGGCTACAAGTAGAAATCTACTTGCAGCCTTACTCACGATGTTAGCTCTTTAGCCGATGATAATATATTGGATAGCAATAACAACATGATCATGAGTGTTTATTTCTTTGCACAAAAAATATTGTTACCTTATTTAGCAGTGTACTTTTAGTATTAGTCTATTTTGTATCAATAATTTTCTGTTATACAGTCGAACTTCGATGGCTGGAGCACCCAAGGGACCGTTCAAAACAGTTCGAGCCGACAGGGTGTTTGAGATATCAAGGTCGAACTATGTTTAAACTTGAACAAAGGGACCATTTAAAGGGTTCGAGGAATCCATGTTGTTCGAGTTATTGCAGTTCGAGCCATCGGAGTTCTACTGTAATTGAATATATGTGTACTCCATTTGCTGTGCCAAAATAAAATACACTACAATGATGTACAATACATGTATTCTAACTTTAGAGTAATTGTGAGTAAAACAAAGATCTGTTCTAAAAGGTCCTTAACAAAGATTGCTTATTTCGTTCCTATCCCATAAAAAACATGGCCGCCAGTGCGGAACTTAGGTTTACCATTGGACCCTAGTGGAAAATCACATTTTCATCTTCTCCTCTTAAACTACGAAAGCAAACTCAACGAAACTTTACAGGAATGATGCACTAAAGGTCAGTAACAAAGATTGCCCATTTCATTCCGATCCGATAAAAACATGGCCGCCAGCATGGAACATAGTTTTAACGTTGGACCCTATGGGAAAATTACATTTTCATCTTCTCCTCTGAAACCACTGAAGCAAATTCAACAATACTTTACAGATTGATGCACTAAAGGTAATTTACAAAAATTTCTCATTTCATTTAGATCAGATAAAAAAATGGCCACCCATGCAGAATATAGTTTAACATTAGCCCGTTATGAGAATATCACCCTTTTCATCATCTTCTCTGAAACTATTCGAGCAAATTTAACTAAATAGATAGAAGGTCCTTTGCAAAAATTACTCATTTAAATAGGATCAGAAAAAAAAACACAGGTGCTAATGGAGAACATAGCTAAACATTAGACCCCATTTGTTATAAACATAATTTTTGGACATGCTTGGCATAGAAGCATTTTGTCAGGTGAGCAATACAGGCTCAGTCTCTGAGCCTCTAGTTGATCAAGGTACAATAATAGCCACATGCCTTTGACAATGTTAAATGCAAAATTAAATATTTACATTAAAGGAATAAGGGTAATAAGACCAAAAACTAAGAAAATATGAGAATTATTATGAAAAATGTGTAAAAAAACCATAAATTTCTCTTATAATACAAGGAAATGGCCTTCTTAAATTTTAAATGGTAAGAAGGGGTAGTTCCATATTCATTGAATGTATTTCCTCATATCTAAATTAAGGTACATTTTATCACATAACATTTTATTTCTATAAAATATGTGTCACACTCCTGACAAGTTTCTTGTTCTGGTACCATTTTCCTTTATTTCTATACCATTTTGGATGTTTAAACCAACAATTTTCCTCAATTTATCTACCTTTATCAAAATAACTTCAAATTTGATTTTTGTTTAACATTCTGTTGATGAAATCCAATTTCAAGAGAATTCTACTGTTTGGATTTTGTTATTTATGTAACCATTTCGAAAATTATTTTCTTCAAATTTGTGCTTTATTTTGATTTATTTTTGCCTACATTGTTGATAGAATGAGAAAATATAGCTTTCTTCATGTAAAGTATCCTATTTTCAGCTTCTTTTATCATGTTTATTGCCTTTTAAAAAGTGTTGTCAGGAGTTTGACACATGAAGTATACACACATTATCATAACATTTTCATGTTTAGGTGTTTTTTCAGACAATTAATACCAACCCAATTTATCAGCTGTATTTTTTACCTTAACTAAATGATGTGAAAGGTATAACTTTAATTGGTAGTTTATGAAAATGAAAGCTTTTTCCTGTATTTAGATATTTGCCGACGGTAAGAAATGGCAGCCAATTCTTTTGACCACATATTTATGTATGATTTTGTGGTTTATACTAGTATGTTTTATGTAAGTAAAACTATCTTAGCTTTGGACATAAATGTAGTAGGGTTCAATAAATACTTACATTCTTAGAGCTTAAAACAAGGAAACTAAAATGTCACACTCCTTACTTTCATTTTAAGCTCACCTGACCCAAAGGGTCAATGTGAGCTATATTGCTATCACTTGGCGTCCGTCGTCCGTCTGTTAACTTTTCACATTTTCATCAACTCCTCTGAAACCACAGAAGCAAATTCAACCAAACTTTACAGGAATGATGTATAGAAGGTCCTTTACAAACATTGCTCATTTTGTTCCGATCTGATAAAAAACATGGCCGCCAGCGTGGAACTTAGGTTTAACATAGGACCCTATGGGAAAAATCACATTTTCATCAACTCCTCTGAAACTGCTGAAGCAAATTCAACCAAACTTTACAGGATTGATGCACTTAAGGTCTTTTACAAGGAGTGCTCATTTTATTCCGATTCAACAAAAAACATGGCTGCCAGCACGGAACTTAGTTCAACATTGGCCTTATGGGAAATTCAAATTTTCTTCATCTCCTCTGAAACCACTGAAGCAAATTCAACCAAACTTTACAGGAATGATGTATGGAAGGTCATTTACAAAGATTGCTCATTTTGTTCTGATCCGATAAAAAACATGGCCGCCAGTGCCGAACTTAGGTTTAACATAGGACCCTATGGGAAAAATTACATTTTCATCAACTCCTCTGATACTGCTGAAGCAAATTCAACCAAACTTAACAGGATTGATGCACTAAAGGTCCTTTACAAGGATTGCTTATTTTATTCCGATTCACCAAAAAAATGGCCTCCAGCACGGAACTTAGTTTAACATTGGCCCTATGGAAAATTCACATTTTCATCTTCTTCTCTGAAATCACTGAAGCAAATTCAACCAAACTTTACAGGAATGATGTATACAAAGATTGCTCATTTCGTTCCGATCTGATAAAAAGCATGGCTGTCGGCGCATAACTTGGGTTTAACATAGGACCCTATAGGAAAAATCACATTTTCATCTACTCCTCTGTAACTGCTGAAGCAAATTCAACTAAACTTTACAGGAATGATGTTCTAAAGGTCCTTTGCAAAGATTGCTCATTTTATTCCAATTCGACAAAAAACATGGCTGCCAGCACGAATCATAGTTAAACGTTGGCCCTATGGGAAATTCACATTTTCATCTTTTCCTCTGAAACCACTGAAGCAAATTTAACCAAACTTTACAGGAATGATGTTTGGAAGGTCCTCCACAAAGATTGCTCATTTTGTAATGATCCAATAAAAAACATGGCTGCCAGCGCTGATCTTAGTTTTAACATTTGACCCTAGGGAAAAACATCATTTTCAAAATCTGCTCTGAAACTGCTGAAGGAAATTCAGGCAAAATTACATAAACGATGTATGGAAGGTCCTTTACAAAGATTTCATTGTGTTGGGATTTGACAAAGAAGATAGCTCCCAGCATTGAACTTGGTTTAGAATGGTACCCATATATTAAAACATTTTTTTCATTACATGCGCTTAAATTATTGAAGCAAATTCAGTCAAACTAAGATTGCTTATTTTGTTTTGATCTGATAGAAAACAAGACCCCCAGCACAGAACATATTTTAACATAGGATCCTATGGGATAAACATCACTTGCATCACCTGCTGTAAGCATTTTGTCAGGTGAGCGATTCAGGCTCAGTATCTGAGCCTCTAGTTAGTGATAAAAGCAGATTTTGACTGAAATATTTGAATTCTTCAATATATTTCCATACATTGTCATTGCCATGAATAGTCATAACTTAAATAGTTATTGCTATGGATTCATCAAATCTTATTCTGAATAACTGGCAAAGTTCTAAATGTGACAGGTGTCACACTCCTGACAAAAAAAGGAGTTGAGAAATTAAATAAGATACAACTGTGAGTATGATTTGAAATTTCTCTCCATGTTACATTTAAGGTTAAATACTACTTAAAAGAATAATTTTCAGTTATTTTTCAGGTTATGAAGCTGTTTTAAATGTGGTCAGGAGTGTGACAAATTCCACTGTTTGGAAATACTGGAAATAATAAATACAAAAAGGATTTTGCATAAATTGAGTTACTTTTTTTTGTAACCTGTTGAAGTGACATAAGTCTTTCAAATACAAGTATTTTGCTGAAAAATCTTGAGCTCTTGGTGTTAGAAAAAAAACTTTTATTACTATATCTGAAATTTTTTCATGAAAAAGGGTCTTTAAAGTGTATTTTATTAAATGCATTGCAATGAAATATAGATAACTTAGTATAAAAATGTGCCTTATTGCCATGGCAACAAATAAAAATATATCAAGATGTGTTTCTTGCTGTTGTTTAATACCTTCAGAAAATGCTTGAAAGCTACGTGTTTTTTGTCAAAATTTCTTGAAATGTGCATTATAAAAAGTAAGATTTACTCTTTGTGTCATTTCTGAATAATTCAACCTTCTAGATTAAGAAAATAGGTCTTAGAAAAATAGTGACATAAATTGTTATGTTTTGGCAATGATAAAATTTCACCTTGCTCGTCACACTTTGGCTTCATTTTTTTTTAAATCGCCCATTAGCACCTGTGTTTTTTTGTCCTATTGAAATAAGTAAACTTTGCAAAGGACCCACGATTCATCATTCCAATGCAATGAAAATGTGATTTTTCCCATAAAGTCCAATGTAAAATGTATGTTATGTGCTTGCCGCCATATTTTTAGCTCACCTGACCCGGAGGGTCAGTGTGAGCTTTTGCCAGCACTTGGCGTCTGTCGTCTGTTAACTTTTCACATTTTCATCTTCTCCTCTGAAACCACTGAAGCAAAGTCAACCAAACTTTACAGGAATGATGTACTAAAGGTCCTTTACAAAGATTGCTCATTTCGTTCTGATCTGATGAAAAACATGGCCGCCAGCGTGGAACCTTGTTTTAACATTGGACCCTATGGGAAAAATCCCATTTTCATCTTCTCCTCTGAAACCACTGAAGTAAATTCAATCAAACTTGACAGGAATGATGTACTAAAGGTCCTTAGCAAAGATAGCTCATTTTGTTCTGATCCGATAAAAAACATGGTCGCCAGTGCAGAACTCAGTTTTAACATTGGACCCTATGGGAAAAATCACATTGTCATCATTTGCTCTGAAACCACTGAAGGAAATTCAACCAAACTTTGCAGGAATGATGTACTAAAGGTCCTTTTCAAAGACTACTCATTGGGTTCTTATCTGATAAAAACATGGCCGCCAGCACGGAACATCGTTTAACACTGTACCCTATGGGAAAATTACATTTTCACCTCCTCTGAAACCACTGAAGTATATTCAACCAAACTTTTACAAGAATGATGTACTAAAGGTCCTTAACAAAGATAGCTCATTTTGTTCCGGTCTGATAAAAAAACATGGCCGCCAGGGCAGAAATTAGGTTTAACATTGTACCCTATTGGAAAAATCACATTTTCATCTTCTGCTCTGAAATCACTGAAGCAAATTCAACCAAACTTTACAGGAATGATGAACTAAAGGTCCTTTACAAAGATTGCTCATTTGGTTCTGATCAGATAAAAACATGGCCGTCAGCGGGGAACATAGTTTAACATTGGACCCTATGGGAAAAATCACATTTTCATCCTTTCCTCTGAAACTCTGTAACAAATTCAACCAAACTTTACAGGAATGATGTACTAAATATCCTTTACAAAGATTGCTCATTTCATTTCGATATGGCAAAAAACATGGCCTCCACTGCAGAACATAGTTTAACATCGGAGCCTGGTATGAGAAAGCCATCCTTTTCATCATCTTCTCTGAAACTATTCAGGCAAATTTAACTAAATGTATGGAAGGTCCTTTGCAAAAATTACCCATTTCAATAGGATTAGACAAAAACACTGGTGCTAAAGGAGAGCATAGCTAAATATTAGACCCATTGTTAATAAACATATTTTGGTCATGTATGGCATAAACGCATTTTGTCAGGTGAGCGGTACAGGCTCAGTCTCTGAGCCTCTAGTTGTCAAATAAGAACAAAATGAGCATAAGTCCTAAAAGTTGGAGTAAATTTGCTACAGCGGTTTTAAGGGGAGAAGATGAAAATGTGATTTTCCCATAGGGTCCAATGTTAAACTATGTTCCTTGCTGGCAGCAATGTTTCATCTGATCAGAACAGAATGAGCAATCTTTGTAAAGGACCTTTAGTAAATCATTCCTGTAAAGTTTGGTTGAATTTGCATAAGAGGTTTTAAAGGAGAAGATGAAAATGTGATTTTCCCTTAGGGTCCAATGTTAAACTTTGTTCTGAACTGACGGCCATGTTTTTTATCAGATCAGAACAAATTGAGCAATCTTTGTTAAGGACCTTAAGTCAGTACATCATTCCTGTAAAGTTTGGTTGAATTGTTAGCTATATCAGAGGAGAAGATGAAAATGTGATTTTCCATAGGGTCCATTGTTATACCTTATAATAATTCCCTTATATAAATGCATTGGAAATAAAAATCGACAATTTGTCTGTTTTATTTTCTCAAACCAAAATCGATCTGTAGACCATTCAACAGTTTTCAGTCTGTTGACCAAAGCCGAACTGTTGACCGCTTGCCTTATTTTGATTGGGTAAAAAAACATCACGCCCATATCACATGGATCATCTGTTATCTGCACTACCAAATTGGCGACGTGAATTGTAATCAGATGAAATGGATTGTATTAACTGAAAGTTTCCAATTCCATAGATGTAATACAGACAGATATACCAATTAAACATATTTTAAAGACAAAAACACATTGGACATGAAAAGGTATAAACAAAACAGTTATAGACTGGGTCCTCAAACAACAGCTGTTTTGTTTGACCCTCTGACTAAACTGTTGCACTCAGCCTACGATGAACATTTCTGCAATAAAAACTTAACCTCTATCTCAAACCATTTTTAGCTCACCTGACCCGAAGGGTCATTGTGAGCTTTTGCCATCACTTGGCATCCGTCGTCCGTCCTTTAAACTTTTTACATTTTCGTCTTCTCCTCTGAAACTACTGAAGCAAATTCAACCAAACTTTACAGGAATGATGTACTAAAGGTCCTTAACAAAGACTGCTCATTTCATTCTGATCCGATAAAAACATGGCCGCCAGCACGGAACATAGTTTAACATTGGGCCCTATGGGAAAAATCCCATTTTCATCTTCTCCTCTGAAACCACTGAAGCAAAATTCAACAAAACTTTACAGGAATGATGTACT
>MJUU01004774.1:0-11314 GCA_002080025.1 Modiolus philippinarum | reverse complement strand
AAAGGTCCTTAACAAAGACTGCTCATTTCATTCTGATCCGATAAAAAACATGGCCACCAGCAAGGAACATAGTTTAACATTGGGCCCTATGGGAAAAATCCCATTTTCATTTTCTCCTCTGAAACCACTGAAGCAAAATTCAACAAAACTTTACAGGAGTGATGTACTAACGGTCATTTACAAAGATTGCTCATTTCCTTCCGATTCGATGAAAAACATGGCCGCCAGCGCGGAACTTCTGTTTAACATTGGACCCTATTGGAAAAATCACATTTTCATCTTTTCCTCTGAAACTGCTGAAGCAAATTCAACAAAACTATACAGGAATGATGTCTTTTAGGTCCTTCACTAAGATTGCTCATTTTGTTCCGATCCGATAAAAAACATGGCGGCCAGCACAGAAATAGTTTATCATTGGACCCCAAGGGAAAATCACATTTTCATCTTCTCCTCTGAAACAGCTAAAGCAAATTCGACCAAACTTCACAGGAAGGATGAACTGAAGGTCCTTAATAAAGATTGCTCATTTTTTCCGATCTGATAAAAAACATGGCTGCCAGCAACGCACATAGTTGAACATTGGACCCTATGGGAAAATCACATTTTCATCTTCTCCTCTGAAACAGCTGAACTTAACTTTACAGGAATGATGTACTAAAGATCCTTCATTTTGTTCCAATCCGATAAAAAACATGGCCAGCACAGAACATAGTTTAACATTGGACCTTATGGGAAAATCTTATTTTCATCGCCTGAAGCAAATTCAACCAAACTTTACAGGAATGATGAATGGAAGATCCTTCACAAAGATTGCTCATTTTGTTCCGATCCAATAAAAACATGGCCGCCAGCACGGAACATAGTTTAACATTGGACCCTTTCACTTTTCATCTTCTCCTCTGAAATGCCGGAAGCAAATTCAGCCAAACTTTACAGGAATGATGAAGGGAAGATCCTTTGCAAAGATTACTCATTTCATTAAGATCTGGTAAAAAACATGACTGGCAGCATGGAACAAAGTTTTATATTGGACTTTATGGGAAAATCACATTTTCATCTTCTCCTTTAAAATTTCTAAAGCAAATTCAACCAAACTTTGCAGGAATGATGTACTAAAGGTCCTTTACAAAGATTGCTCATTCCCTTCTGATCAGATGAAAAACATGGCTACCAGCAAGGAACATAGTTTAAAATTGGATATTATGGAAAAATCATCTTTTCCCCTGAAACTGCTGTAGCAAATTTAACACAACTTTATAGGACTGATGTACTAAAGGTCCTTTACTAAGATTGCTCATTTTGTTCTTATTTAACAAAAAACATGGCGGCCAGCACAGAATGTACATTTTACATATAATGTACTTTACATTGGACTTAGTTGGAAAAATCACATTTTCATCATCTTCTCTGAAACTGTTGAAGCAAATTGTATTGGAATGATAAGTAGAAGGTCCTTTGCAAAGTTTACTCATTTCAATAGGACGAAAAAAAACCACAGGTGCTAACAGGGAACATACTGCTAAACATTAGACCTCCATTGGTCATGCATGGCAGAGAAGTATTTTGTCAGATGAGCGATACAGGCTCAGTCTCTGAGGCTCTAGTTATTAATTTATATGTTGACTTGTTTTTCAAAAACAGTTTGAGATAGAAGTTAAGTTTTTATTGCAAAAATGTTCAGCAAAAATGTGTTCTCATGGTGATCTAATTGTGCTATTGATTCTATTCTGAATTATACGAGAACTTGGCCGGACAAACTTTTTCAGACTTCCCGAATACGTCTTGATTGACATAAAAAGAGATATCTGAACATTACAATAGCATGTCATTAGGGAGATGTACATGTACTAGTATGACATAAATATATCAAGGGTTCAGTGCAGAAAGGTTCTATGTGCATTTATCATACTTTTGAGTAATTGAAATTTTAAGATTTGAAATGCTTTAACAATTTCATTTTTTAACCCACTGATAAAAAATTCTGTTAAAAGATGTAAAATGTCCTAATGTATTATTATCAAAAGAAAAGTGTAATTTTTGTCAACCCATGTGATAAAGAAGTAGGTCAATGCACATAGAACCTTATTGCACTAAAAATTTTGTATTGCTGTCATGAAGAAGTTGGTACACATGTAGTAATTGCTGGATTGGCAAATAATATTTAAGATTATTAAGATAATCGTGTTTATTCACCGAAAAAAACTGAAATTCAGTTAATTAACATGATATTGAAAGTTTCATAAAAAATGTGTTCAGAGCAGAAAGGTTCTATATGGCACATAGAACCCTACTGCTCTATTCTGAAAATACAAATTGAGATAAAAAAACTAGAGGCTCACATGAGCCTGTATCGCTCACCTGGTGACTGGTTTTATTCATTGTCACCAACAGACCACCCATTCATACTATAAATTAGTTCAGCAGATGTTACATTTTCATTCTTGGATGAGGTACAAACTAAAAATCAAACTTTGGAAGGGATCACCCAAAGACAATTGTAACCAAGTTTGGTTCCAATTGGCTCAGTAGGTTCAGAGGAGAGGACATTTGAATGCATTTCTCGTAAAGTCTCCATGTTAAACTATGTTCCATGCTGGCAGCCATCTTGAATGAGGTATGAACATAAAAATCACAAACTTTGAAGGAAAACATCTAAAGACTATTGTAACCAAGTTTGGTTCCAATTGGCTCATTGGGTTCAGAGGAGAAGACATTTGAATGCATTTCCCATAGGGTCCCTATGTTATACTGTGCTCCACGCTGGCAGCCATCTTGGATGAGGTACAAACGTAAAAATCACAAACTTTAAAGGGGACCACCCAAGGACTACTGTGACAAAATTTGGTCCCCGTTGACTCAGTGGTTTCAGAGGAGATCTTTGAATGCATTTCCTATAGGGTCCTATGTTAAACTATCTGCCCCCGCTGGCGGCCATCTTGGATGGATGCAAAGATGCTGGACATATGTAGAAATTGTAGTTTTGGAAAACCTCAACACTTTTTCCATTCACATTTAACCTTTATCTCAAATAGTTTTTGAAATAAAAGTAAAAACGTTCAAAAATTGTAAAAATTCAAAGAAAAAGCGGCAATAACTCCTATGTGGGTTGTCAGATTTTCTTCAAAATTGCAGGAAATGTAGATCTTACTATGCTGACCATATTGATTATCCAAACTTCACTTCTATCTTCTACCATTTTCAATATATAAGACTAAAAGTAACGAAAAACTGAAAATTTTATGGAAAAGGGGCAATAACTCCAAGATGGGTACATGGATATTCTCCAAAATTGCAGGGCAGGTAGATCTCATCATGCTGATCATTTTTACCTCGTCAGAATTTTGATATCTGTAATGGTTTTCGAGTAATTTGCAAAAAAACGGCAATTCACCCCTATGTTCTATTTTTAGTAACAGCGGCCATGTTGTTTGGTCTACGGACATAAAAATCACAAACTTGAAACATACCCTGGTGATGAATCAGGCCAAGTTTGGTTAGTATTGGCTCAGCAGTTTCAGAGGAGAAGATCTTTGAATAAAAGTTAACGGGCGGACGGACGACGGACGCCGAGTGATGGCAAAGGCTCACATGGCCTTTGGCCAGGTGAGCTAAAAATGAGGCCACCTGGGTAAAATGTGAATTTGAGATGAACAAACAGACAAAATACATAAGATTTATTTAATGAAGAAGAATTATTGTGCTTAATCCTGGAATATAATGTGTAGATAGAACCTTACTGCTCTAACTTAAATATGCAATTTGCACATAGAACCTTATAACATTTATTAATTTATGCCTTACATATTATGGTATGCTTTAGATATTTGGTGACATGAAAGAAGACACTTTTAAATTAGTTTTAACATATATAACTCAAAATTGACCAAAAGTGCAGATAGAAGCTTTCTGCAACTGAACCCTCGATATGTAACTGTGAAAATCTAGAATTACAAATTTATGTGCATTTTGCAACTTGAGCAAGAACTGGAAGAACAATTCACCTTTGTCAATGTAATCTAAAACATACATGTATACCTATTGTTCCCAAAGAACCAGCATATTGTTGAGTTTCAAGGAATGCAAGACATTGTCAAAAAGAGAAAACTGAAACATTTTCAGTTCAAACAACTTAAAAACAGATAAAAAAATTGCAAAGTCTATAGGTATACATATATACATAAAATACATAACGAAAACAATGGTACGAGAAGCTGACCCTTTTACATTTGTGTAGTTGTAAACAAACACAAGTCATCATAAAGCGACTTTTACTTGTCTATAGCATTCTGATGTTTCTCCAACCACCTGAAATCAATATTGACCTGATTTAAAACATCTAAAGTATAAATATAATTACGCTAGTGTTTTCCATTTTCAACATTGAAAAGGTGGTTCTTTTCCTCAATTACAAGGGGTTGGCATTTTTATCAGTTGAAATTATCTCAAACCTAATATAAAGACAACCACTGCCTCAAGTGAAAAGTGGTCATTATAACCACCTTTAAGGCCATTATAAAAAATATCTTAGATTCTCATCAAGCCCCATTTTTCACCAGCCTCCAAATTTATTTTCTTTTACCAATTTTGGCAATTTTCTTTTAAAATTAAATAATTTTTTTCAAATTTGATAAAAAATATTTAATAAAATCCACCGGCCCACCCCTAATTTTGAGAAAAATGGATGAGAATCCAGGAACTATTTTATTAATGCCTGAACAGGAAATGAAAACACTGTGTTATTTCATTTTGGTTATTAGTTATCTTAATACATTTTACAGTTCTGTTGTTTCTGTATGTTTTAGTTACATACTTCAAAAATGAGGGGAACTTTTCAAAGAGGAAGAGGCGGTCCTCGAGGCAATTTTAATAAAAGAACTTTTAGATCAAGAGGCAGTCAAAGAGGTAGACCAGGAAGAAGATTTAACCATTTTAAACACGGGGCAGAAAGATTTGAGCAAAACAACACAAATTCTTGGCTGGACTCAAAAAATCAACGCAGCCAAAGGTATGATGATGGGGATGATTATTATGAGGAAAGATATAAAGAAGATACAGGTAATGATTACGTTAGTGAAAAATATGAAGATGATCTAGATAACAATTACAATGATGAAAGTTATGATGATAATAGTAACCGTGGTTACATGAAAGAAGATTACAATAGAGATGACAGAGAATTTTCTCATAGGACCCGTCACGAGAGTGACACGTTGGAATATTTAGAAAGGGAACAATACAGTAGGGATGATTTTGATTATCAGGATAGAGAATATGAACGAGGATATGAAAATGAATATGAAAGAGATGATAGAGAAGAATGGAGATATGAAAGAGATGATAGTCATCATCATGGCAACCAGACAAATTATTCTAGTAATGACAGAAATTTTGAAAATGACCGGGAACAAAATTTTGATGATCAGTATAACAGACATGAAAGCTATGATGAATACCAAAGAAAGGATTATTCTAGAAAGGATCAGTACAATAAAAGGAGTTCTTTTAGATATGACGACAGAGAAAAGGTATCTTCCGGTGAAAGAAATTTAAACAAGAAGAAAAGGGACGATGATTACATGGACAGCAGGAATACAGGTTTTAGTGGATCAAACTATAGACATGATAATGTCCAAAATGAGAGAAAAGGAAGATATAATCAGAAAAACTGGATTTATAAAAATAGCTCAAGTACTTCTGGTTATGATTCAATGAAATGGGAGAAAAATACACAAAGTGTAGTGAACACTGAAAATACTGAAAAAGTAGAGAATGAGTATGATTGGTCAACTAATGAATCTGGGATAAAAATGGCCATAGAATTTTTGAAAAACAAATCTGTTAGTAGTGAGAATGTTGAAAAGGAGTCAAGCAGTGATATTCTAAATGAAGAAGAAGCAAGATTACCCATTATAAAACCAGAATTGTTGTCAACAGAAGCCATTGATGATCTAGTGTCTGATTTACTCAATCTTGTCTTGAAAAATGGGGGAGAAATTGCTGTTTTAAATTTAGAAAAAGAGTTCATTAAATCAGTCAAGCATCGGTTTAAGAACGGGAATGTCTTAAAATCATTTTTGAAAAAATATCCCCAGATATTTGAATTTGAAATGGATAGTTTTATGACAGCTGGAGAAAGTGACACATCTGTAGAAACAGAAATTGTGCGTGCTAAGACTGAGGTAAAATTATGCCAAGCTCATTCAAATCATCCAAAATCTTGCCCAGGTGAGTGCAACTCACTTCACATTTGCAAATTTTACATTTTAAGTTCTTGTGAGATGACAAAATGTAAATTTGGTCATAATCTTAGTGATGACCACAATATCTTGGTGCAGCAAAAGTTCTTTTTGCATCGTGTTGAGTTACCCAATCTCTGCTTATTGCTTCAGCATGATGCAAACAGATGCCCAGTCACTATACCAGTTATTTGTCGTTTCTATCAAGGTATTAGAGGATGCAGAAATGATGAAAATATTGGAAATAAACAGCCACAAAAATGTCCCTTTCTGCACATATGTCAGAAATTTGTTGAAGGAGACTGTAAAATGTGGTCCTCTTGTAGGCTCAATCATAATTTGCTGAAGTTTAATGTCCATGAAATTCTTTGCAAGTTTGGTCTTGATCCAAGAGTTTTATTTGATGGACAGAAAAGAGTTTTGGCTTTGTTGCGCTCCACTTTAACATCTAAAGAAGGGTCTAACTATATGAAAAACACTAGGAACAGATACATACCAATTCAAATAAAAATAAATGAAGAAAATGCCAGGTTAGGTCTTAAACGAAAGGTTCAAGTAGGTGGTAATGACGATATATCAGTGAAAATTCAAAAAGTTATGGATACCAGTCTAGGTTTGACTTCCTCGGAAAAATTGACAGGTCAGGAAAAAGTTGAATCAACGAAAACTTTGAATAAATCAGGAAAGGATGGGGAAAAAATGAATGAAAATCGTGGCACAAATGAAAGCTTTGACAAAAATATGAACCTATCTGAAGTAACTTCAAATGAAGAGAACAGAACAACTGTCCCTTCCTGGTCTATCTCTGACAACAATAAATGGACAGATATATCACAGACAGCCATGAAAAACTTGGAAGAAAAATATCAACAATACATGAAAGTAAAGTCAACAACAGTACTGATTGATGGAAAATAGTGAGTATTCAATTAATCTGTTTGTGTTTATTATTATATAGATAGCAGTGAATGATCAAGTTTTCTCAGTTAAATAAATCTCATATTGTCACCAGTGAAAATAAAGGATTTCTAGTCACTGGAGGGAGTGAGGTCACACTATCTCATCAATGTCGTTGCCAAGTAAACAACTGGCCCATTGAAATAAAAATAATAATCTCTGTTTTTGAGTAGAAAATTTATATAATAAAAAGCATAACTTATCAAATGCATGAATATATCAACAAAAATGTCACTTGTGTGGATCAAACGTGGATTAAACTGGTTGCAGAACAATTTCTTCAACTAGTACAAAGTAGTATAATCCCTCTGCGTTATTCATCACTAATGACATTTTTATTGATATTCACTAAGGTCAATTATCCTTATGAAAGATTTGTTTATAAATAACAAAATACCAAATTTACTGTTATTTAAATTAGTGGATATGAAATATACATGTAAAAAATTAAATCACACACACACTTTTCTTTTCAGACCTTTATTTGAAGTTTTTAAGGGCTTGTGAAAAAATATAAACATTTTCAATTTCTTGGAATATTCTAGAAAGCATCATTTAACAAACTTTTATTATTTTGTCTAAATTTACTTTGCTGTTTCCAAGACCTTACTATATCTAGATTTGCAGTCATATTTTGTGTCTTTAAATGAACCTCTGTATTGTAATTAAAGAATGTCTTGCAATGCTTTGCCTTTACCTTTAGTACTTTTTTGCAAGACTTATCAAAATTTGGCTTGGATACATATGAAAATATCAATAATGTCGGATTTTCTTGTCTTTTGTCTATTAATCAAATAATCTAAGTTCTATAGAATTCTATTTGTGTACCAATGTAATCAATGGAGTATCAAGATAACCCCTTTCAGGCAATAAAAATGGTATATAATAAAATTATGTAGAATTTGATTGTTTGATTAACAGACAAAAGACAGGTGTTTGGAAGGAAATCCATCATATCAGAAGTAATCCACAAGAACTGTTATAGTCAATATTGTTAGTATTTGTAGGGAGACAGGTGTATTGTAAGAAAAGTTTAAGTTGACTTGGCGGAGTTAACTTTTATTCAGTAATTGGTGGAGTTAACTTTTATTCAGTAATTGATCCTTCTTAATCACAAATAAGTACTAGTTATAATTAAGACCAGATACTAGGTAACAGAAAGAGGTGTACCATAGCAAATCACCCATAAAGACATATATTTTAATCCGTTGGTAATGCTGCGGAAGATCAAACAGACATACATCACTGTTCCAGTGTGTGAATTTAATGCCTAACTGTCTTTTCATCAAATAGTTAGACAATAAAATCAGTCTGTAAATTTCATGTAATAAGTTTTATTAAATTCCTTAATTGGTTTTATCAATTTATTTTTCAGCTTAGAAGTTGACTTTTCAAAACTAGAAGGATGTTATACAGGAAGCTCAAAGCCCATTAAAGTAAGAAGAAAATTGGTGAAAAAGTCTATGGATAATCAAGAAACTCCAAAGAAAACCACAGAAAATGACTAGTGTCCATAATGTAACGTGAAGACGATGTTCTCATGTTCAAATATGTAAATATTGACAACCAAAGGTAAAAACAAAAATCTACCAATGATCAAAAGAATTACCAGAAGATATTTAATTGTATTTTTAGCAGAAAGATGATGTGAAAGAATTAATGAGGAAACAATTTTTCATGAGACCGTGCAGAAGAAATATACCCGTTTTTCCTATGTACATTTTTAATTTGTATATAAAGTTTAAATTTCAAATAAAATTTAAAGTCATCATAAAAATTCACATCCAGTCAGTATTATTAGAAGAATAACAGGATCATCGATTCCAATCAGAATTATAATAAGTAAAAAGTGATCATCCAAATATTGAAGGATCATCCTATAAAAAGAAAGTCAGAATTAAGGTATCATCCACTTATTATTACTGTAAAAAGTTAACAGAGCATCCAGTCAACATTATTGAATAACAAAATTCACACCACAGAAAATTATGGACCTAAGACTGGGAGTATATACATGGGTTTCAAATTTTGCACAGAATACCTTTGATATAAAATTGATCAAAAGAAGATATCAATAATAGAAAAGAGAAACTTCAACCTTGCTTCAAGAATGCATTCATTGTATAATTGGTATATGTTCCAACACATTTGTAATAGACTTGGATGGGCATCATTAGTAAGGATTCTTTTAGTGGATGTTTCATGATAAAATAAATATATACACCTGGGATGTTGAAATAGAATAAAGACAAGATAAAAATATGTATATAAACCAAGCCATTGATGTTTCAGTACAGATATGATGACAAATTTTATGTGTGTGAAAAACTTAGTGATACTCAGAAAATTGCCAAAAACTGTTTATTTTTTTTATGTGTTGATCTGATGAATAGAGGTTGATGTGTGTAAATTGAAATATATCAATTTGTGCTTGATATTTTTATATAGATAATTTGGAACATGTTTGTCATGCTGTTAAAACTAATTTTTAATAATAACCACATTCAGATGTGCTGCATTTATCATTTGTTTCTCTGTTTTAAATGAAAAAAAAATGTGTTATCTTGAATAGTAAATCAAAAACTAAAAATAATCAAACTGAAAAAAACCTACGAAGAAGAAAGAAACTGGAAAAAAAGGACAACAATCTTACTGGAAGAAGGGATCACCAATGCAGTTCAAAATTATGGGAATTTTCAGCAGAGTTGATTCAACTGAATATTTTGTAATTTTTATCAGTAAACCGGGATCCTTACTAACATCTTAGGGAAAACACAGTAGATTGGTTGAAATACCATTAACCGTTTTTCATTTGCACTAGTTTCAAATTGATCAAAATATGAATGCATACGAGATGAAATGGTATATATTTTTGTAGAAGAAACTCTCATCTCATGGAAAATATAAATTTCTCATCTCCGATATTTCGGAAAAAATACTTTTCAACAAGAAAAGTTATGTCCAGTGTTTTGAAACGGAAAATTGAATCATCAAAAAGAAAGAACATCTGAAGAAAAAGTTCAGGGAAAGCTCTATGAACTTCCACCTAATGTTTTATAGGTCAGATTGGAGAGAATTCAGAAAATTATAAAAATCTTTAAATGAGATCAAAGGAACCAGAGGATGTGTTTACTTATAAAACGTGAAAGTGTTTTCTTGATAATGCTATTTTTGGGGAATTGGAAAAAAAATCAGTCATTTTTTTTAGATATTTCGAAGCAGTTCAATACAATAGCAATGCACCATGTAGATAAAAAAACAAAAGTGAAAGTCCAGAATATTAAACCAGATAACAGTTTTTTTTTTATATTGTTGCATACTTTTTGCAAAAGAGAGAAGAAAGGAACATATATTTTGGAAAAAAGTCGGAGGTGTAGTGCCAAGATCAGTGTTTTATCAATCTCATATTTTAAAAATCAAATGTTTTATAATATATTTGAATTCATGTTAACTGAACAAAGTAAGATGTTTTGAAATCCAGATTTATTGTAAATCCTTTAATTTCTATATATTAAATGTTATCCATTATATAAAATTTAGCAATATCAATTTCCATTTAGACATCTTTTCTCAGATATTTTTAGCTCTCCGGGAAGGATATTCAGAGAGCTATTGTCATACCCCAGCTTTGCCATCAGCAAAAACTTAAATGGAGACCTTAAGTACTGCAATTTTCATATTTGGTATGTGACTTGCATATGATGGAAGCTTCATGGAGGTACCATATTGTAGACATTTTGATGTTGATCTTGCCCTCTTGCAATTTTAAAAAAAAAATTAAACATGCTTCTAAAAGGTAGCAATTACGTGCAAGGATATTCATTTTTGTCATCTGACTCATCTGATGAGAGCTTTTTGGAATATTATAGTATACACTCTGACATTGCCTAGAGGGCTATTTGTTTAATTTGTTTGGGTTTTTTTTTTCGCTTTTATTTCGTTTTTTTTTAGCTCACCTGGCTAATGCCAGGGTGAGCTTTTGCCATCACTTTGCGTCCGTCGTTCGTCCGTCGTCCGCCCGTCTGTCCGTCGTCCGTCCGTCCGGCGTAAACTTTTCATTCAAAGATCTTCTCCTCTGAAACTACTGGAACCAAACTTGGCCACAATAGTCCTTGGGTGGT
>MJUU01004771.1:24604-38978 GCA_002080025.1 Modiolus philippinarum | reverse complement strand
TATACATTCACCATAGAACCCGCAAAACAAGACACTCTTGTCGACGTCTAAATAGAAAAAAAAAATATTCATATCCCTTTGCAGATTATAAACACTCCGTCAGATCTGTATGCATGTACGATTTTTTAATTATTTCCTTTTAGATAATAATTTTTAATACAGTGAAAAACTTTTATAAGTCGGAAAAATGACCGTAAAGTTTTTGACCTGTAATCAGCAAAATTAAGAAATAATTCGTGAAATACTAAACTTATCTTGGCTGCTAAGGTTTTGACGATTTGATATTCATATTCAGGGGGAGGGGGGAACTTTGTAAATGAATAATTTAATCTTGGTGTCAATTATAATAGATATTTAATTTTAATTTGAAGAACTAAAGAATAATTTTTTTATGCAAATGCAAATAAATTATTTTGATGTGACATTTGATGTGAATAAATAATTTTTTAAATTCTCATGAAGACGAATGTTTTTTGTAGGCGAAATCGCCAAAACCGCACACCCTAAAATTCAAATGGTTGTCCCCAAAAAGCAATTACATATCAGATATACATATATTTATGGTGCTGACAAGTTTAATGAAATAAACACGAAACTTTCCTTTTGAATGAGTAAATAACGTTGAATGCAGATATTTCTGAGACCATCACCGGAAATTTTAAATGTCATGAAGTTTCGTATGTAATAGCTATGTTACCGTTCTATCTATCTGCAATTTGCGGCTGGAAATTAAAAAACAAACAAACATTTTGCAAAATAAATATTGGCAACTGAGTTAATCTAAAGATAAAAATAGTTTATTTTTTTAAATACATTAAAAATAAATAAATAAATAAATATTCATGAACACTATTACAATTTATCTTTAAAAATAGATTGATTTTGAAAATTTTAGATAATAATAGATAAAAGGAATTAACTTGTACATATACGGTAAAAAATCACTGTTATTAACTGAGTTGCACTGTCGCAACCCGCCACAGTGCAACACAGTTATTTCAAATACTGTGGCTAACTGTCATGCACTGTTACAATCAAGGACAGTACATGACAGTAACACCAAATACTGTCATGCACTGACATGAACTGTGACAATCCGGGACAGTGCATGACAGTAGTCGTAAAGACTGTCATTTACTGTATGTTACTGTTACAGTACTGGACAGTTAATCACAGTACTTGGATATTACTGTTAATGACTGTCCCCGATTGGCACAGTTCTTGACAGTACTTAATAGATATTTCACAGTACTACCACAGCAGAGAACAGTGAATGACAGTGAAAAAATCACTGTTCCTGGTATGGACAGTACTTTTTTCTGTTCATAGTGCTTGTTCTTAGTCAACCTTGTACCGCTCTATTCATTGTAAGAAAAATTGCATTATTTGACCTTGAAAGAGGTCAAATTCAATGAAAGCTATAGCAGCACAAATCGCACTTTAATGTATTAAAATTCGGTTTAAATAAGACAACTCCAGTGCAGTTTATTTGTGTATTGGAAAATCCTTTACTTGAAAACAATTTCTTGACCGCAAGGTCAAAGATGAATGCCATATGAAAGTCAAATGGTACCAAATATTCATCTTTTTTGTGATACACTTATTTGCCAATTATCTGAAAAGTTTGCCAAAAAATTAGTAAGTTATACCCCGGCAAACTAAAAATACAGCTCTCAGGATTATGACCTTTGACCCTTTAATAAAGTATGTTTGGACCATGTCAGATAGCGACGACATGTTCTGAAAGAACAAACGTTACACTTTCGTTTAATAAAAGTCCATGGGGCTTTCGGGTAATTTAAACTTTGAAAATTTGCCTCCTCGCCGCTCCACTACTAGCAAAAGCTAGCGGTAGGGTTAAACCAGTTTATGGGTACCGAAACCTCCCATTTCTCTATCCTGTTGCTCTACAGTATTATAAACATATGAATAAAACAGGTAGACTACTAACTTTATGACAAAAACTATGTGACAAAACGTAATTTAGAAAAAAGAGACAAAGAGTACTCCCCGCTAAACTGTCGGCTAGCTCAAGGAACCTATTTTGATGGTAAAACACTGTCGCACTACGGGAGAAACTTCCAGAAGGGTTTGATTAAGAGTAGCCATGTATTTCAGTAGACATCGGCAGTATCAATGAGAGGCCAGTATATGTGTAAATCTTCAGTTCACTGGAATATAAAGCCAATTTAACGGATTCGTTTAGAATGTCCTGTCGATATCCACTATTACGTAGAGAATGTACGTTACGTCCCAATTTCTCTGGATTTTTTAAATTAGTTTCAGGCATTTGTTAACAACATTTCAATAAAATCGTGGATGAAATATGCCTTTTTTAATAAGAAGTTTGCAAGCCACGTCATATTTAGATATCAAAAGTTAATTTCTTCTGTAACACTTCTTAAAAGTAATTTATAATTTATGACCTTGTTGTAAAAGTTTAGATGTATGATTTAGGTTGTGCTCATTAAAATCGTCAAGGGAAGAACAAATCGGAACAAAGAAAATATAAAAGAATTATCAAAATCTCTGAGTCATCACGCGAGTTTTGATGTTGGTGAAATGAATTGATCGTGACGGAATAGCTGCTTCACAAACCATAGCCGTGTTTTGCCGGGTAATATTTAATATATGTTATACATTTGTCATTTTTCTGATTTTTTGTTTCACAGAATTTGCAAATTTGGATTTCAAGACAGGTGGAATAGGTTGTCGTTTAAGGAAAAATATTATCGAGATCATCTTTCCACTGAGGAATTAGACCATAACAATTTGAGTGACACGCAAAACTGCATTTTAATTTTCATGTAAAAGATACTTTACATTTGCCAAGACCTGTTGGAATGCAAGTTAAGACTGATATAAAAAAACGAAGCAAATCAGTATATTCCTCAATTCAATCACTGCACAAAGCTGATTTATATACTCCATTTAATCGAGAATTTTTATCAACTTCTTATTCCTAGACATTTCATACTTATATAGATTTAACCTATTTACTTGACAGTTTGTCGCATGAAGGAAAAAAAGGCAAAGCGGTAAGTTACAGATTTAGTGATATATGTGAAGCTCTGGTGAAGTCACAATAAAAAAAAATAATGAAAAAGATGCAACAATGTAATTTTGTTATCCATTGTTTCTGGGAAAAACAAACTGTTCTAAATAAATACTCACAGTTTAATCAACTGGCCATTTTCTTTACAAGTAAAATCTAAAAGAGGGATCCCCTATGCATTCAGATTCATTTTGTTGCCTCTTAAAAAAACTAGACTAAGGAGATACGAAATTCAAAATAAAGTAACTAAAGCTATAAAAAATCGTTGTCTATATATTGGACAAAAATTCATTGTCAAAAAAATGCACAGGGACGGCCTCGAAATATATTTAATTCTTGTAGTTGCAAGATTAATTAAGGTACATAAGGTAATAAGGCACATCATGACAAACAAATGTTAAAAAAATGGATAACAAGAAACACCTACAATGACTGAAATTATAATTCCATGTCACAATCTGCCATTGAACTACACATTAAAAACACGTATAAGACAAACGTAGACAACTATAGAAACTCGGGACAGCCAGATTTGGTATCGGCACTAGCAAAAAACAGTGGTAGGATTAAACTGGTTTATGGGTGCCCAAACCTCCCCTTTATCTGTCCCGTTTCTTTTTAGTAGAAAAACATACGAATAAAACCCAATACAGGTAGAGTATTAACTCCATGACCACAATCTTGAAAGGAAAGAAAAAAAAAACAATACGTAATTTTGAAAGATGGGTCAAGAGGTGCTCGCCACTAAACTGCCAGCAAGCTCAAGGAGCCTAGTCTGTAGGTAGAACACTGTCGCACTAAGGAAGAAAAACGTCTCGAAGGGTTTGGCCAAGAATCATCATAAATTTCAGTAGACATCGGCAGTATCAGTGAGAGGCCAGTGTGTGTGCAAAATTTTCCGGCCATTAGGTACCAAAGCTAATTGATCTGATGCAAGAAGAATATCTTGTCGATATCCCATATTACGTAAAGAATGTAAGTTACCTCCCAGTTTTTCGGGACCTTTAATCAATTTCTGGCATTTTTAACAATATTTTCGTAAAAGCCGAGATTGGTAATAAGCTGTTTACGAGTAAAGCCGTATTTAAATATCAAATGTTCATTTATGTTATAAAACTTCTTTAATGTATTCAAGAACTTATAAAATCTGTAACCTTGTTGTAAAAGTAGGGCTGTGATGGTAAAGTTACGTTCGTTGAAATCGTCAAGAGTGGAACAAACTCATGCGAATCGTACCAATTGAGAAATACACACCCCGTAGGATGGAACTAGAGGGATGTCGCCGTCAGGAACAGGGAAATTAGAAATAATGAAATCAAAATCATCCCGTTTATCATATAGTTTAGTTTGTATCTTATAGGAGTCAATAAAGATAGTTAGATCCAGAAAACGGCAGTATTTTAAATCATGGATAGCCTTGTTTAATTTTAGTTCTTGCGGGTACATAATGATTACATAATCTAAAAACTAGGGATTATCAATAGTAAGGATATCGTCAATACCTGTTGTGATCATTGAAAAAATAAATAAGTTTATCACTGTTTGGTATGGTTCCGTTTTGAAGTTTTTTCATGAAGTCTCGTTCTTAACAGAAAAGAAAAAAAGATCCTCATTTAGAGGTGCACAATTTGTACCCATAGGAATACCTATGACCTTTTGATAAATGGTGTTGCCAAAACGAACTTGTCCAGCAAAAGATTGAGTGCGTTAATCATATCATCACATGTCCAGGAACAATGATTATTGTAGGTAATATGAGAGAAGAATCCTTACTTTTTGTTAGAGCGAATGAAATGAGACCAGAAAATTTAAAAGACCATTTAATAAGTTGTCCCAATTTGAATTTAATCAAATCATGTGGTAGTATATAGTGTAGAAAAATCATAATTGTCGATAGATGAGACTGGTCTTTGAATTGATTGTAGTTTATCTAAAACTTCAATAGAATTTTTTGGACTCCAAAAGTAATTTATACTAGAGTGTTTTTTCACAGTATTTAATGACAAACTCCTTTATACAAGTAAGTGAACTAGTTAAATGAATGGATAAATTAGTAGTAGAGCACTTACTTGATGCAGTAATGAAACGATGTTTAAAGGGATTTTAGTGAAGCTTCGGAACCCAGTACATGGTAGGTAAGATGTTATCTTTGAGTGGAACTTTAAGCATATATGTATATTTTTTATGTTGTTTGGTTAATGTGTTTTCGTCCCAATTGGTAACGACTTGTCCAGTTCGTTTTGTTGAACGTCTATGTAGTATTTCTGTCAGACAAGAGCAACGTTGTTAGAAGCCTTATCAACAGGTACAAACACATATTTTTACCAAGATCCTTCAATTTTGACTTAATTCTATTTACAGACAGCTTAGGAGGTGACTCAACATAATTATCTTTATAAAAATATAGGTCTTTGGCCTTTCCTTGTCTATTTTCAAAATTTGTTTCCATTGATTTATTCATTTTTAAACTGTTTTGGACCATTTAGTGCTTACTATATGGTTTGAGGTTCCTGCCTATGTGGAAGACCGTACGGTTACTCATTGATGCTTTGCTTTGGGTCGTTTTAACCTGGAGATGGAATGTTGTCTCCTTGACAATTACTCCGTTTCCTTTTTTTAGTACATGTAGAAAAAAGTATGAGATAACATATATTATCGAGCTATTGAACGTGAGATTTGTGAGATGTTTTAAATAATTTCATGGTCATCTTGATTTATAGAAATAACAAAATACCGAAGCTACTGTAAATTTTTTATGCATATAAAACGATGAAAAATAAAATAAGCAATTTCTAAAATTCATGTATTTTTTAATTTAGCATCAGGAATGAAAACATGATTAGTTGAATTACAGCTGAATAAAGTATGGGTACATAATAAATATAAAAGTTTACAGAAGTAAAACTATAGTCTAGCCGTTACATATAGATTTTCACAAAAACGTAATTAACTTTAAAAATGAAGATTACATTGGAGATCATGTCTGCTGTTGTGTTCAAAATGCATTAATATGGTAACTCCTCATGTTTTTTAAACTGTCTCTGACTTTCGGAATTCTCTTATTTTATCCATCATGGTGCATTAGAAAATTTTGCATACTGACCCCAACTTTTCTTTTCAAAATATGATTGTATACACCTTTAAAAGACTTTTGACAAAATTTGATGAAATTCTTGAATGGCTTCATAGCATTTTAAAGGTTGGTTGCCTTAATGCAAAGTAAATGAAAAGTCTCGAGAAGTTCGGTTTCCCGCCAAAATTTCAGACGTTTAAATCTGAAAAAGGACCACACTAACCTATCACTATTTTTTGCTTAAAATGATGTATGATCCATATTCTAATAATTAAAAATATCAATTTTAAATCATTGATATAATAAACTTGAGGAGTGACCATCCTTAAACAATGAAAGGATATGGAGTAAAGCAAATGAGAAAAAGTCTATACAAATACATTGTAAAACTCAGTAATGGAACAATGCGTTTATTGCTGTTTTTTTTATCTCGAAGTCACCTTGAAGCTTTCAACATGTATATGTGTTATCAAACCACACAATTGAAGAAAACAATAAACCTAGAAAACTTAGGCTTTTTTTTACCTGAGGACAAAATATAGAAAAATATAGACAAATGGCTTTTGCAATGGTATAGGATAGGCAGTTCTATGATTCTGACTGTCTCAGACTTGCAGTATCATTTGGACAATGACTACAATCCATCTGAATTTATCTTCAGTTGAACAATTCCATGTCCTTTTTGTGTAAAAGTATTTGTTTAAAAGGGGGAGTTTCTATTCTGTACCAAATTGGCTCATTCATCTATGACGATTTGACCTCTTTATTGTAGAAATTTCTTCAATATATATATATATATATATATATATATGTAAATTTCAGTTATTTAATGATCTATTGTGAACAAATAATGTTAAATTTATAAGCACTCGAAGATTTCTTGTAATCAGAATGCCTAAACAACTCAAGGAAAAAAATAAATCCCAAAAAGCTCCAATGGCATACAACAAACTATATATCAAATTGTGTTCTATGTGTCTCTGCATATTTTTGAAGCATCAAGTTTGGTGCTTTATAATTCTTTAAAAAATACTTCTGAGTCCCTCATACACGAAATGTAGGTTAAATTGAACTTTTACTAGGATCGACATAACTATCCAAGATGCATCTACTAAGAAAATGATATTTCCCTGCCTGCTATGGTATGTCAGAACTCTACCTTTGCGGTTTTTTTTTGTTTTTTTTATGTTTTTTTTTTTTTTTTTTTTTTTTTTTTCAGTATATTTATAATAATGGGCATCCTTATGTGCATACCCTTTCGAAATATTGTTTACAGACAGGACAAATTAAGACATATCACGAATCGAGGAATTTTGCAACTAACCACAAATGAAATTTTGCTGCAAAATTTTTAGTTAAAAGGGGGATTTATATGAATATTTGGAACTGAATTATCATGAGACATATAGACTCTGTTACATGAATATTGCATGAAATTCACAATTATTAAGTGCCTGTTAAAGACGAAACAGTACTGCATTATAGTTTTAAAAGGTTAACCAATATTTATTATTTTAATTTAAATACTTACATTTTGAGCTAAAGAGAGACAGCAAATACAATTCTTATTTTAGCATTTTTTAGCAAAATATTTACATAGATTGTGGAAATTCTAATTGTTCAAATTTCTTTTTTTTTTTTTTTGTAAATAAGTCATTAAAATGTTGTAATTAAAACATGGTTTCTGTTTCCCTGTATTGGGGCGAGTTTTGGAGATATCTGATGCCAGGACTGTAACCATTTCATTTTCCAAACAAAATTATAAATGAAATAAAAGGGACAGCAGGAAACACCTACAATGGCTGCAGATTATAATTACATGGCACAATCTGCTAGGGAACTACACAGGAAAAACACAAATTAGACAAAAGATAAACGTAAACAACGATAGGAACTCGGGACAGCCGGACTTGGTACCGGCACCAGCAAAAGCCAGTGGTAGGTTTAAACGGGTGTAAAGGGTACCCAAACCTCTCCTTTGTCTGTCCCGTTTCATAGAACATACGAATAAAACCTAATACAGGTAGACTACTGACTAAGACTTCCTTCCAACAACCTGACTAGGAAATAGTCGCAATATTCTTTTGATGTACACTAACACCTATCACATATTTTCAAATTTTCGGAGACGGTAATATATTGAGTGCCAATACATAAAAGCACAAAATATATAAAACAGTTGTTTTTATAACATAAGTTCCCTGCACAGTATGTGTTAAAGTTATTTATATTTATAGTAATTTAAAATCCATTTAAAGCATGAAATTATTGAAAAAGTACAGTTATATTTAATAATGTATAAATTTCAGTTTCTATTTTTCAAATATCGAGATACATATTTCAACTGCTCTAAAAAATGAGATATCGCATTAATGTTTTATTGATTTTTTTTTCAAAAAAAGGCCAACATTTTCATTTTCGTGTATACTTGTGTATTTTAACTAATCTATTTCCATTTTATTGTTTCATTTGTTATTATGGGGTTATATTCCGTCTTTCTGGGTTTTCATGGGAATTCTTGGTGTTTGATGTTTGTATGGATCCAAAACACGTGTGTCTCTGAAAATATATAACACAAAAGTATTTAACATAGATTTAAACATTAACTGCAACATCATATAGATTGACTCCCTAACCGGTATAGACCCTATTTCCATTCTAATGTTTGTTTTATAAAGATGCATACAGCGGATAAAAGTATTTCGTTTCGAGTTTAAACATAGATATGTTTATTGACAAGGATAAGTATCTCGTGATAATTTTGAAATGTATCTTGAGGCGTGATATTTTGTCAATTTTTGGACTCTATCGTAAAAGAATTAAAATAGCATGAATATAATAATGATGATCACAATACATGTTATCTAAAGACGTTCGACTTTACGAAAGTATACATTTTATGAAAATCCGTAAATAGCTTTCATCGCTTTAAGGTGCATATTGTGATGCATTTTATCTGATATAAAACAGAAGTGATTAAAAAATGAAAATATCTGGATTTCAAACTTGAATCTTGTGTACTGAAGAAAGTACTTGCTATAATAATCAATTTCTACTCTACAAACGTAAAAAAATCCCTCAGTGATACGTCGTATTTATAAATAAATGTTCAACTGTATTAGTAGTAAGATTAAAAATGAATGCACATGCAACGCCTTGTGAAAGACTACGAGTTTTGCGGCCAGAAAAGAAAATTCATTAATCTTTGGTATTATAATTATTTTGATTACGCAATCTTTTTAGTTCACATGACCAAAAAGGGTCAGTGTGAGATCTAGCAACTAGTTGGCGTCAATCGTCCGTCTGTCATCCGACGTCCATCGTCCGTCCGTTAACTTTTCACATTTTTATCTTCTCTACTTTATCATACTTCACAGGAATGATGTATGAAAGGCCCTTAACAAAGACCGCTCATTTCATATTTCATAATGACCCAACAAAAACATGGTAGGCAGCACGATACTTTAGATAGAATTGGACCCTATGGGAAAAATTACATTTTACTTGTCTCCTCTGAAATCTCTGAAGCAAATTCAATCAAACCTTACAGAAAAGATATACGGAAGGCCCTTTACAAAGATTGCTAATTTCTTTAAGATCCGATTAAGAAAACATCGCAGCCAGCTCTGAACTTAGGTTAAACATTGAACACTGTGAGGAAAATTACATTTTCATCTTCTCCTCTGAAACCACTGAAGCAAAATCAATCAAACCTTACAGGAACGATATACGGAAGACCCTTACAAAGTTTGCTCATTTTTTTCAGACCCGATTAAAAACATGGCTGCCAGCTCAGAACTAAGGTTAAACATTTAGCCCTGTGGAAAAAAAAACACATTTTCATCTTTTCCTCTGTAGGACGATTCAAGTTTTCATCTTCTCCTCTGAAATGGCTGAAGCAAATTCAAACTCACTTTACAGGAATGATGTATAGAAAGATCGTTCATTACGTTCCGATCAAACAAATAAAATCATGAAGCAAGGGCAGCATATAGATTAACATTTGATCCTATGGGAAATTGATCATTTGAGTCATCTTCTATGACATTATTGAAGAAAATTCAACCAAAGTGAATTGGAATATGTATTGGACTATAGCTTAACATAAAACCCATCAAAAGGGAATAATCATTTTTTGTCATGAGCAAGGACATGGATTATATTAAAAAGGATTTCGTCCGTTGCGCGATTCAAGCTCAGTCCCTGAGCCTCTAGTCTTATCCTCTGAAACCGCTGAAGCCAAACTTTTAAGGAATGATGTATAGAATGTTCTAAGCTAGGATTGCTCATTTCGTTACGATCTGATAGAAAACATGACCGGCAGCACGAAACAACGGCAGTAGAATACCGAAGGAACAAGGGAAGCGATGACTTCAAAAATCGAAGTCCAAAGACATGGCAAAAACGGTAACAGATAAAAACAAAGACAAAACAAGGACGTGAGACAGCTACAATGCACGGAAATAAAAAGATAACATTAAGAACTTAGGCAATCATAGTGTGAACTCCCATGAAAACCGGGAGTGACATCAGGTGCTCCGGAAGGGTAAGCATGTCCTGCTCCGCTAGCGGCACCCGTCACACTATCAGTGAGTCAATCCAGGGTTGAGTCAAATCCGATTATGTCAAATCCGTGAAGACGTGAAATCTAGCTAAAAATGTCCGTTTTCATTTGGGACACAGACACGTCATATCTGTCAATAAGTCATGGTGACGGCCATAGAATTTCTGAAGGGATGAAAGTAACAAAGGCTGAACAAATCCCTGACTAAGCAGCTTCCAACTTAGTTTAACATTGGACCATATAGTAAAATCATATTTTCACCTTCTCCAATGAAAACGCTGAAGTAAATTCAACCAAACTTTACAGTGATAATGTAATAAAGGTTCTTTACAAGGATGGCTCATTTCGTTCCGATTCGATAAAAAACATTGCTGCCAGTACTGTGAGAACATAGTTTAACATTGAATCCTATGGGAAAATCGCATTTTCATCTTCACCTCTGACTCCTCTGAAGATGCTGAAAAAACATGGACGCCTCTGAAGTTACTGAAGCAAATGGAACCAAACTTTACAGGAATGATATATGGAAGGTCTTTTACTTAGTTTGCAGAAATTTTTTCGATCCGTGAAAAAACATGGCCGCCAGCGCAGAACATAGTTCAACATAGGACCCTATGGGAAAAGCAAATATTTGCTATCTCCTCTGAAGTTATTGAAGCAAATTGAACCAAACTTTACAGGAATGATGAATAGAAGGTCTTTTACTTAGTTTGCCGAAATTGTATCGATCCGTGAAAAAACATGGCTGCCAGCGCAGAGCATAGTTGAACATGGGACCCTATAGGAAAAGCAGATATTTGCTATCTCCTCTAAAGATACTGAAGCAAATGGTACCAAACTTTACAGGAATGATGTATGGAAGGTCCTTTACTTAGTTTGCCGATTTTTTTTTCGATCCGTGAAAAAACATGGCCGCCAGCGCAGAACATACTTTGACATGGAACCCTATGGGTAAAGCATATTATTGACTATCTCCTCTGAGATACTGAAGCAAATTGAACCAAACTTTACAGGAATGATGTATGGAAAGTCATTTTCTTAGAGTGCCGAAATTTTTTCGATCCGTGAAAAAACATGGCCGCCAGCGCAGTACATAGTTTAACATGTGACCCTACGGGAAAAGCATATATTTACTATCTCCTCTGAAGCTACTGAAGCAAATTGAACCAAACACTACAGGAATGATGTATGGAAGGTCTTTTATGGAGATTGACGAAATTTTTCTGATTCCTTTAAAAACATGGCTGCCAGCGCAGAACAAAGTCTAACATTGGACCCTAATGGAAAAGCATCTATTTGCTATCTCCTCTGACACTACTGAAGCAAATTCAACCAATCTTTACAGTAAGGATGTATGGAAGGTACTTTGATCTGACAAAAAGATGGCCTCCAGTGCAGAACATAGTTTAACATTGGAGCCAGGAATGAGATAACCATCCTTATAAGCATCATCTCTGAAATGTATAGAAGGTCCTTTGCAAAAATTATTCATTTCAATAGGACCAGACAAAAAACATGGGTGTTAATGAGGAACATAGCTAAACATTTGACCCCATTGGTAAAGAAACATCCTTTTAGTCATGTATGGCGTAGAAGCATTTTGCCAGGTGAGCGATACAGGCTCAGTCTCAGAGCCTCTAGTTAGCAGTTCTGCATATTTATTTTGTTCTAGTAGTTCCGTCATCTTTTATATAATCGCTATGTCTCTTTGTACGACAGTACCTCCGTCTGGAGTATAAATATGGTGACGTGAATTGTATCTGGATGAATTGGGACCTTTTTATCAAAACTAAAAATTTGTATTTTACAAAAGGTAGTACATATGGATATGCCAAAACACGTTAAAAAGGTATTAAAAAGTAGTTATAGACTGGATCCTTAAACAACAGCTGTTTAGTTTGACCCTACGGCTTCATGCAACAGTTAAGTCTTCGGGTCAATCAAAACAGCTGTTGTTTGAGGACCCAGTCAATAGCTGTATATTGTCAGTGCTCTCAAAATTTTAATATTGCACATTTTATCACATTAAATCATAAGATGAATTTTTTCCCCGAATGGCTAAAAAATAAATACACAAAAAGACTCACAGTAAAAATGAAACTAGAAAAAAGTCCAACTTATCAAGACGAGTACCCTTACAATGAAGTATATAAAACATGAAGATAATACACACTGGTACTGTCTAGACAAATGCTCGCAGTTACTGACACTTAGTTGTAGTGAAGCCTTTTCAATAATTTTATCTATCTGTAAGTGGACAAAACTTATAGATAAAATTAGTGAAAAGGCTTCACGACAACTAAATGTGTTAAGGAAATTAAAATATACGGTAAAAAGAGAGTATCTAGAAAAGATATATCTCAAGTTTATTAGGCCAGTTTTGGGAAATTCATCGGAATTATGGGATAACTGTGGACAAGTAAATTCTAATCGA
The DNA here is from genome assembly GCA_002080025.1 of Modiolus philippinarum. Taxonomy (NCBI): domain Eukaryota; kingdom Metazoa; phylum Mollusca; class Bivalvia; order Mytilida; family Modiolidae; genus Modiolus; species Modiolus philippinarum. The sequence goes on along the minus strand of MJUU01004771.1, from coordinate 25,852 downwards.
TTACAAAAGGTTCAACTCGAAGCCGCTCGTATTGTAATTGGGCTTTCGGTTTTGCTAATATACACTCGATATACATGGAAATTGGTTAGGAAAAACTAAAAACAAGGAGGGAGATTAAAAAGTTACTTTTATTTTATAAAATATTAAATGATCAAGCGCCTAACTACCTAACAGAACTTGTACCACCTACAGTCGCTGAAAAGAAAAGTTATAATTTATATAATGGTCATAATATTTTCCAGCCCGTGTCTAGATGATCAATGTATCAGCAAAATTTTTTTCCTTCTATTATAAACGTTAGGAATTCGGTAGATCTGAACGTGCGCCAATTACCAACATTCACTTCTTTTAAGTTGAAAATTCATCAAAAATAGTTTCTATTAAAGAAAAACGATCATATTTCTACTTTGATTAAGATTTCTTCAGATTAAGAAACAACTGTAGTTCGCTAACTTGCGATTTAGTTAATTCAAATTAAGTTCCGAACTCGTCTTGTTCATGTGTTGTTTAATTGAAAGTGTACAACATTATTTCCTGTATTTCTTGTCTTGTGCACTATATAATCAGATAAGAACTACCTTATTTACCGAGATTAATAGTTTAGATTTAGGCTAGACAGTTATAAATTTAGAATTGCTATTGTATTGAAATGAATTACTAAACGATGAAATTAACAAATCGGTATTTTTATGTGTACACAAATATATGAAAGATTCCAAACGATTTTCTTAACGGTATTTTATTAATTATTTTTAACTTAATAGGCATTTATACATTTGTCTTCTATTTAAAAGTTCAGTTTCAACGAATACCAGAATAGTCACCTGGTCTACTTATTGCATTATTTGAACATATGTTGTTGTTGGTTTTTTTTATGTTTCCTTTCAATGAAGCGTGTTAATATATAAACGGAAAGTCATTTCTCCAAAATACTGCTTAAGGACGTGAAATTAGTATGAAATATAACAGGTAGTTACATATTCAACTGGATAATTGTATTAGTAATCCACAATTGAAATTAATCTACATTTACTGATAATCACAAAATTCAACACACACGTACGTTTTCCAATCCAATTGGGTGTACTCGACTTGATAAATAAATTGCACGCTTCATTGACATTAAAATTGTTTTCTTTTCTGTTTTCCTTTTTTTTCATTTTGATTTTTCTTTTCTTTACATATGTTTATGTACACACATAAATCTTCCCCTCTTTCTTACATGCCTATATATATATATATATATAT
>MJUU01004771.1:0-16579 GCA_002080025.1 Modiolus philippinarum | reverse complement strand
TATATATATATATATATATATATAGTTGTCTTAATAATGTGACAACTCTTCATACTATACCTGTCCAATGGATAATATCGTGAGACATTATACTGGGCTTGATGAATTTCTTATATACACGTCTGAAAATCAGCCCAACATTGTAAGATCTGCACATTGGTAGTTCCCTCTCCGGGATTCGAACCATCACTGTTGTGATATCTATAGCGACACCGCCTGCACTACGTCCAGCGCCCTAGACAAGGCGGCTACCTAGGCTACATAAAAATATAGCTTTCGGTAACCGGGTGATACCTCCTCGTAGGTTTAATCTAGGGTTGTAACGCAGTATATGATGTATAGGTGTTCCTGCAGATCAGCTGTGTGTATAGCAGAGATGATTCAATGTCTTTCGACAAGGAATTTTGCCACACAAAGTTTTAATTTTTATATAGTTGTCTTAATTCATAACTGTATTCACCGTAAATTCTTTCCCTTTTTTAACTGTTTCTTAACACCCACCTCCAAATAATTAAAATTATCTTTACTACAGACGCCACATCTGGAGCCATAGTAATCATGGGTAATGATTATTACAATGATGAAGTTTTAGAACAATTGCAGGACGAGGAGTACTATAAAATGCTCAATCAAATGGAGAAAAAGACACTTCGAAAGATCCTATCATTAGTGAACCAATATGCTGAATCTTTCACAGATAACGAAATTAAATACTTGTGTGATTTTATTCCCAAAGAAAGCAATTTCTACGGTCTACCTAAAATTCACAAAAGTAAATCAATTCAGAACGCTGTAAAAGAACATAATTGCCAGTTTATAAAAATCATTCGTCCATCTGATCTGCAATTGCGACCTAAGTTGCCGGACCAGAATCAGCAACACAAAGACTAAGTCATTTTTAGATCTAGTTCTAAAACATTTGTGTATACTAATTCCAAGTTACATTTGAGATGATATGGATTTTTCACGTTATATTCCGGCAATATAATTCTGACTTCATTTGATGTAACAAATTTATACACTAATATTCCTCATGATTTAGACATGTGTTGTCGAAATGCGCATATGCAGAATTTAAATTCACAGTAACTTCAGTACTTAGTCATTTGTTACCACTGGGTCGATGCCATTGCTGGTGGACTGTTAGTCCCCGAGGGTATTCACCAGCCCTATAGTCAGTGCTTCGGTGCTGATCCGAAAGCCGATTCTATTTGGAACCTTTCAATATCTAAAATTTTGTAAGTTTTGTTCAAAACTAAGGAGTATCTCTCTCATGCAAAGCTCTGTCCTTAGCTGAATTTTGCTTTACATTTAGATCGTATTGGTTATTTATTCTCTATCAGTTTTTAAACATATTTGAGTTTATGGTCTTCCAAACGTTTGGATTTTATCTGCACTGAAGAGACATGTGTTGTCGAAATGAGCATATGCAGAATTTAAATTCACAGTAACTTATTTAGTCATTAGGAGAATCTGCACTTAATTATTGGATAGAAGAAAATCGAAACATCATCGATATTTGATTTAAAACTGATTTCTTGATAAAAGCTCTGAGAATAATTCTACACGGGAATACATTTTATTTCGACGGTAGGCATTACAAACAGGTCAAAGGAACTGATATGGGGACCAAAGTAGCTCAAACCTCTGCAAACTTAGGAATGGGTTATTCAGAGAAAATTTTATATGACAATGTTGAAAACCAATACGGACGAGAATTCAAAAACTACAATGTTCAAACATGGAAAAGATTCTTAGACGACTGTTTTGTGTTCTGGACCAAGTCGGTCGAAGCGCTAGAAGCATTCCATAATGGTCTTAATTCTCTACAACTGTCAATAAAATTTACCAAGCAAAGCAGCCAAACCGATTTACCGTTTCTCGTTATACTCCTGAAAATTTCAAATAAAACAATAATACAAAAAATGTAACGGATATTTATTATAAAAAGACAGATACTTACCAGTACGTAAACTTTGAATCATGCCACCCCGCGCATACTAAAAGAAATTTCCCTTACTGTATGGCGCGACGGATATGTGCAATATTAGAACATATCTTCAGCAACAGAAATATCCGCTACAACTCATTCGGTATGGTATTAACAGAGCTAAGCAATTAACAGTGGCCGCATTGAGAACACCAAAAGAACAACGGAACGAAGAAGAAATTATTCATGTAGTTACTATGCATGATCCGTCAATGCCGAATACCTTTAACATGATAAAATAATTTACCGATTCTACATGTAAGTGACAACATGAAAATTATGGCAAAACCCGAATTGATCATCAATAGTAAAAGACAGCCGAAAAATTTAGAACGCCATCTGACCAGGGCAAAATTTGACATGCAAGAAAAGATACCTGCAGTTTCCATTTACGGTGACTCCAGATGCGGCGTCTGTAGTAAAGATAATTTTAATTATTTGGAGGTGGGTGTGAAGAAACGGTTTAAAAACGGGAAAGAATTTACGGTGAATACAAATATGAATTGTAAATCCGAAAATTTAATTTATTGTATAACATGTAGCAAACTGCCGTGAAAACTGTATTGGTCAGACCGGAAATAGTATTTGTGAAAGAGTGCGTGGGCACAAACAACAGATATGGCGACCCCAATATAAAAAAAATACCTCATAGGGAACACTTAGATAGATGTGCTAATGGAAAATTTAAAATATTCCCGTTTATTAAGTGTCTCAGCAAAACAGAAGAGTACCGAAAACAGTTGGAAAAGAAGTTGATAAAAGTATTTAGCGCAAGATTGAATTTTATTTAGAACGTTTTCGGAACCAATGACGTTGCGTCACAGATTCCCCATAGCAACGTCGCCTATCAACGTTGTTGGTCTTGAAAAGTCCCGTGAAGGATGAAAACGTTAGACTAATATTTGTACCAAAATCATTTTGTCATTACAATTTTCATCTACAATATGCCGGCTTTCCCGGGTTTCCTGTTGTCCTTTTAATTTCATTATAATATATTTCGTTTTTGTTATGTAGAATTTCGGGGACCTGTATATGTAAATAAGATAATGGTGGATGATACTGAATATGATTTGCTTTGAGGTTATGATCGCATAGGCACACAAGTCATATTCCGATATGGTAAAAGGATTGTGCAATATCTTTTCAAATTTGAAACTAATATATGCAATATCTTTTCAAATTTGAAACTAATATATGCAATATCTGTTTTACAGACTTGAAACCTACAACGAACTCAACACAAGAAGTGCCATAGAAACAACAATTGGTACTTATGATTTTATAAACGAAACGACAGAAATAGGTAATACAAAATTAAAAAAAATAATAAAGTACAAATTTGTCAACATTAGCTTTAAGAATTAGCTTTAGTGCAGTTTTGTTAAACAAATACTCGACTTGTTTGCATGATATTTGTTACTAACATGTTGCTAAAAAAATTACATATAAATGACAACTCACATTTTACCATGAAGACAATTAAAGGAATTGCAATAGTAGAATACGACTGAAGAAAAAAGATGAAAGGCCTAAGAAAAATAATTCATCTTCAGGATCCCGATGAGGAACATCATCATTCATCCACACGTTCTATGTTAAGACGTCTTAATTTTGAAGCCTGTAAAGCTGCAGTAGGGGATTTATTTTTTCTAATAGAATTAAGAAAATGTATATGCTGATATATGAATGAAATTAAAGGATCACCATTCAAAATTTGATAATACTACATACAAATAATTTGAAAGATGACTATATATAAGAATGACTTTAATATAATAGACTTTATAAATAATTTGCGTGTGTGTTTTGTTTTTTGTAGTTGTTTTTTTTTTTTTTTTTTTTTTTTTTTTTTTTCTTAATATTTTATTGTTCCCAAATTAAAAATCAGCATATATATAACGGTCTATAATAGAAACCCGACGGGGTTAGAATTAGAGACAGGTATNAATTGCCTTCCCACCGAGGGATTTAGCTGTTCTTCGAATGCACAGACATTACAGACAGATTACACTCTTCCAGCCATCTCGGTGTGAGACCAAAGGGATTTAAAGTAGAGTGAACCGCAAATTTATTTAAGACACGTAATATGAGACTTAAGTATATTAATTAACAGAAATTTGAACAGGTCTTTTGTGGTCTAGTGGTAGCGTATCAGATTCCATTAGTCTTTTAATATTAAATATTATTTTTTTGTCGATTCCAGTAGGATTTGAACCCCCTCTGTCAAGGTTCCAAGGGTGTTCGTCCGGCGAGGCTGAACATATATAAGTTCATCTTTGTACGACGGGAATATTTTAAACGCATTTTTTTATGTATAACAATAAGAGGTGTATTATATGCTAAAAACTATAAAGTTTAAGCTGACATATTAGTTTTGTAATCTGTAAAAATAACTTTATTTTTTTAATACTTCAAAATTAAAAATTAAAAAGGTGATTTTAAAAACATTTCTTATCCTTCTCATTAAGTCCACCAGGCTCAAGTGTTCTCAGCTGATATTTCCAAAATCTCGCTCTAAGTTTTCAAGCTTCTTTATCCCAAAATAAATCAGTTTCAATTATTTAAAAGAATATTTTTTACAAAGGTGAAAGGGACAGCTTTAGAGAAGCTGGATTGAGCGATTAAGACAGTGATAACAATTCGGAAGATGCACCCATATCTAGATTTAAGAAAAAAGGTAAATGGAATCCCCGAAAAGTAAAAATGAAAATTTGGAATCATTTATGTAATTGGTTAAGTTGGACGCAAATGCACTTGTCACAAAAAACGAAAACGTAACCTTTCCAAAACAGAAAGTGAAGCCATGACAACGCTAAAAATCGTGACAATATAATTCTAAAGGCTGCTGATAAAGGGAGTGCAGTAGTTGACAAAGACGACTACATTGCAGAGGGAAATCGACAACTTGGTAATAAAAAGTTTTACAAAAAATTGGCTAAAGATCCTACGCCATCAATAACCCCAAAAATTAAAGAAACACTCTCCGACATGAACAGTAAGAAATACATCGATAATGTTACTTTTGAATATCAATTGCCGAAGAAGGATTCCAAAGCCGGTAGATTTTATCTCCTACCTAAATTTCATAAAGAAGTTGTTCCCGGATTACCAATTGTTTCGGCCAATGACCATTCGACGGAAAAAAAATATCGGAATTCGTCGACTTCCATCTCCGTCCTCGTGTGAATCAACTTCATTCATACCTACAAAACACCATAATTTATTTAAAGAAAATGGTCATTAAATCCCCTCCCTGGAAATACCATCTCAGTATCTATGGATGTTTCTTCCTGATATTTAAATATCCAATATATTTAAATGAAGGCATAAGAGCTTGTAAAAATGCGTGAAACTGTCGAAAGGATCAATACGCTCCCACAAAAATCTCTTGTAGAACTTTTGAAATTAGTGCTCGAAACAAGATTTGCAGTATTGTAATGAGTTCCATCCTACAATCAAATTTACTGCCAATTCATCAACGGATTAAATTGTTTTTTGTACACCTACACAATATTACAAAACGGGACTATGATATTTGATCTTCACACTATAACTACCGACAAGCACCAAATTCTCTCTCCGAGTAGCTGCCACTCACCTCATTGTGCTAAAAGCACCCCTTTCAGTCAAGCGGTCCGCATTAAAACAATTTGTTCAAATGAACAAAAACAAAACCACAGACTCAGCGAACTCAGAAACCATCTCATCGCACATAGTTATAAAGACCAAAATATCTCTACATCTTTTGAGAAGGGAAAACATATCGACAGAGCTAGTCTGCTAAGGTAGAAATGAAAACAAAAACATCAGAACGGACCCCCCTTGTACTTGCATACCATCCAGACCTAAAACCGATCCTAATAGTTCTACACAAACACTGGAACCTAACAGAGAATGATGCCTGCATGACAAAACTTTTAAAGACCCATCATTAACATCTTTTCGCAGGCCAAAAAATATAAGACATATTTTTTTAGCTAAAATATCTTGCACCATCTATGCGGACTCAAATTGTAAATCAAATATACTGTTTATGTCCTCAAATGCCAGTTTTCTAAATTACAGTATGTTGGGGAAGCGGGATACAACTTCAACAAACGGTTTGTCAATCACCGTTCATTCAGTGTGAAATAAAGGGACTGTCCTCTTACCAGGCATTTTTAAAACTGGGCATCGGTTTGGAGACATTACATTTCAAATAATTAAAACTGATTCATCTTTTGATAAAGAAGAGATTTTGGATGTAGCATCTGAGAACACTTGAGCTTGGTGGACTTAATGAGAAAGACGAGAAACGTTTCAAAAGGCATTGAAGACAACTGTTTTTAAAATCCCTACCTCTGTCTGCTTGTTTTTCAATCTTTTATGTTTTGATATGTGTATATATTTTTTGTTTTACCTTTTATCGCAGTTCGACAAGAATTTTAACTCGTTTGTTTATTTATGCTTACACGAACTGCCGCACAGCACTCTTGATTTTATTTTGTTTTTAAAATTATCTTTCCAATTCATAATTTTGAAGTATTAAATCCACAAAGTTATTTTTTAGATTACAAAACTAATACATCAGTTTAAACTTTATAGTATTTTAGTAGATAATACACTTATTATTGTTATACATAAAATAATTTTTGCGGTTAATATATTCCCATCGTACAAGCGATGCACTTATAACAACAAAGATACTTTTTTAAGAAATTCAAATGTTCAGCCTCGTCTGACGAAGATTCTTTGTGAATCGATAATTAGCGATTTAATTAAGACCTTTTATAAATATCTCATAGAAATACTTGCATTTTGTTTGTGTGTTATTACATTTCTAAGGCAATATATGTATATATTGTCCTTAATACAGCCTTATATATAAAGTCTATAGGTAGCAACAAACAGCCTTGTTTACTAAGTGTTGGATCGATAAAACATAAGTTAATCGATACAATTACAAATTAAACTAGATGTAACTGTGGCCTGATGGGCCACAAATTTATACCCCCCGCTTCTTGTTGATGATCCTACCCTGCACAGTTACAGACGTAGAATGTACCATGGGGGTACTCCAATAGTCAACCGTAACTTTGAGGCAACTTAAAATAAAAGGAAGGCACAGAGAAATCCTTTGATAAGACATAGACTCATTAGAACTATTTATCAGAGAGATGTTTGGCTACTCGATAGGGAAAATGTTGGGGAAACCTTTTTAGCCTACCTTTTAAATTTTCAATTTAGACTCTAAGTAGGAGAAATCTACAAAGTGCTGTAACTTTGTTGAAAATTTATGAATCAATCTGAAAATAGGAGGTGCACAAATACTTATAGTTACTAACATTCTGACAAAATTTGAAAAGTCAATTCGAAAAGGTTCCCGAGATAAGCTTCGGACAAATCTTCGGACAAATTTTCAATATAGACTTTTAGTAGGAGAAATCTACAAAGTGCTGTAACTTTGTCTTGTTAAAAATTTATGAATCAATCTGAAAATAGGAGGTGCACAAGTATTTATAGTGACTAACATTCTGACAAAATTTGAAAAGTCAATTCACAAAGGTTCCGGAGATAAGCTTCGGAGAAATTTTCAATATAGACTCTAAGTAGGAGAAATCTACAAAGTGCTGTAACCTTGTTAAAAATTTATGAATCAATCTGAACATAAGAGGTGCACAAGTACTTATAGTTACTAACATTCTGACAAAATTTGAAAAGTCAATTCAGAAAGGTTCCCGAGATAAGCTTCGGACAAATCTTCAATATAGACTCTAAGTAGGAGAAATCTACAAAGTGCTGTAACTTTTGTTAAAATTTTATGAATCAATCTGAAAATAGGAGGTGCACAAGTATTTATAGTGACTAACATTCTGACAAAATTTGAAAAGTCAATTCAGAAAGGTTCCCGAGATAAGCTTCGGACAAATCTTCAATATAGACTCTAAGTAGGAGAAATCTACAAAGTCCTGTAACTTTGTAAAAACTTTATGAATCAATCTGAAAATAGGAGGTGCACAAGTACTTATAGTTACTAACATTCTGACAAAATTTTAAAAGTCAATTCAGAAACGTTCCCGAGATAAGCTTCGGACAAAAAATGTCTACGGACGGACAGACGGACGGACAGACGGACGGACAGACGAACGAACAGACGGACGGACATGGTGATTCCAGTATACCCCCCAACTTCGTTGCGGGGGTATAATAAAGAAATATAAATGTCTATGTGTTATAATTATAACAACATTAAAATGTTATATTTTCATATAACAATAACTTTAAAATAAAGTGCGACCTTTCAGTTCACAAAGAACTTTTCTCAAGCGAATGATAATGGCGTCTGAATATGAAATCTGACACTAATCTTCTTATCACAAAAAATGTTTGTCGTTTTATGTACATTACATCCCATAACACGGAAGCGAAAATCTGTATATGAAAATATTACCGAAAATCTAGATATTCATAATGCATGAAAAATGGGTAGGGTCAGGAAATTAAGCCCTCCCCGGTATAATAGAAATGATTTTGACAAAAAATTAAATTATAAAAATGGAAAAGCCGCAAATAAGTATATTTGTTTTTTAAAATATTATTCTATTATCCAAGGTTTTTCGCATCTCGTTCATTTATTCCATAAGGCTCGAGAGTTTTCAGTTGATGTATCCAGAACCGTTCTCGTGTTTATCTCTCTTTGTCGGTGCATGATTGATTAACCTCAATAATTTGGAATTTCACTGTGTCAAATGAGTGGCCAGTTGATCTTACATGACGGGTTAGTGGGACATTTCGATTTTTAGTATAAAAACAGCGGTGATTGTTCCATCTTAAATTGAAGGGTCTTGATGCATCCCCAATGTACTGCATTTTGCACGGTTCACATGTCAAGATGTAAATGCAGTTTGAAGACTTGCAGTTGGAATTTGCATAGAATGTGTATTCTTCCTAGGTCACCTCGCTCCTAAATTCAGACTCAGTGATTGCTGATTTGCAACACTTACAATTGCTGCGTCCACAAGGTTTAAACACGCCTGGAATCGTTGGGGTACTTTTTTTAATTTTGGATTCTACAAGAATGTCACGTAAACTCTTTGGCCGCCGGAGTGCCATCACTGGTGGTTCTGAAAATATTTTGTTTAAATTTTGATCGTTTTCAATCAGCCCCCAGTGTTTTTTTATTATGGATGACAAATTTCTCAGATCAGGATGGTAGGTTGTGACCAATGGGATTCTTTCTGAGATTTGTGGATTTCTTTTCTTTGTAAGCTAAAAGTGAGTCCCTTGGGATGGTAATTACCTTGTCGAAAGCTTTGGTAATCATGCCGTCGTCATAACCACGTTTGAAAAGATGTTTACGGAGCTCTGCGAGTAGATGTTTCTGTAGATTTTCAGTGGAACAAATTCTCTTAATGCGAATTGCCTGGCTATACGGTATGCTGCGAGTACAGTGTCTAGGGTGGCAGCTTCTTGGCGAGAGGTACAAATGTTTGTCTGTTGTCTTAGTATGAAGGTCAGTTGTCATGATACCATCTTTGATCGAAGTAGTAGTATCAAGAAATGAGATTTTCGTGGGTGATAATTCGTGCGTGAATTTGATAGAATGATGGAAATTGTTACAGAATTCAATAAATTCACGGAGATGTTCGTCTGTATCAGTCCACTTCATATCAATGTCATCAATGAAGCGGTACCACGACAATGGTTTATATGGAGCAGCAGACAAAAGTTGTTTTTCTAATTTACCCATAAAAATGTTGGCATATGACGGTGCCAACTTTGTGCCCATGCTAGTACCATTGACTTGAAGATAATTTTCATCATTGAAAATGAAATCATTGTGCTTTAGAACTAGCGTCAGCAGCATTACAAGGCACTCAGTAGGTATAACGTCTAAAAACAACGACAAACTTGGAAATCCTATATGTTCCTCAGGATAAGCATGTATTTCATGTTTATGTCCGTATATTTAGTTATTTCAGTTTATTTTTTCACAATTGGTTCAGTCCTTTTGCTAACTGATTTTTACTGTTGTTACTATTCTTTTTTTGTCTATCACATTGGCTAGGGGGAAGGTTTGGGCCCAATAAAACTAGTTTAACCCCGCCGCAGCAGGTTTGCGCCTGTCCTAAGTCAGGAAGTTTATTAAGCCTTTGTGTGTCTTGTCTTTTTTCTAGTTAGTTTACTTTATGTCTATAGGAGTCTAGGATGATGTTTATTTCGCAGAACTTGATTACTCTTTATTCAAGGGCCGACTCCGACCTGCCGTTGGGTGTGGGGTTTTCTCACCCTTCATTGAAGATCTTATGGTGGCTTTGAGTTGTTATTACTCCCCCTTGGGTCGTTGTCTCTTTGACACATTCCCCGTTTCCCTTCTTTTTTCTAAATCTTCTTATACAGGTCTTGAAAAATAAATTATATGCGTCTAATGTCAAAGACCAACCGAGTTAGGGTCTTAGAATTAATATTATCGAATACATCTTTCCACTGAGGAATTTGACCATTACAATTTGAGCGACACGCAACACTACATTTGAGTTTCACTGTTGCAGATAGGCCACTAATATGTCATATTGATGACCCCCCCCCCCCCCCCCCCCCCCNCCCCCCCCACCGACTATTTTTTTCGTGCCTCAAAAAATAGTCGGTAGGGTAGATAATCAATATGACATATTAGTATTGTGTTTAAAAAAAAACAGCCAGATGTGTTAAAAAGCTACACAGAAAAAGTAATAAAAAAACCTAAAGAGTACCCCCAATAAAATGTGTTTATTACTTCTAATAAAAAAGCAATTAATTTACTTGGTTAACCAATATCGACTATTACTTAGCAACAATCTAACATAGTATTGATTATAACAAGTTATTCTTCATTAAAAATTTAAATGACAAACTAAGCGTATTTTGTAGTAGCTATTGATTTCAGACTAATAAAATTAATTGGAAAAGTGTTCTTTCAACCGATGCCAATGTGTAATTTCATTTCATTTAAACGTAAGAAAGATGGCTTCAATCAATGGAATTTCACAGTATATTATACCAACAATTATAAAAGGAGTCAGGGAATTTTAAAATCTTGATGATCGTATTCAGATTAAAAGCGTGGATATTAATTTAGATAATGAAAAACGTGCAAAAAAAAGGTATGTCAATTAATTTTATTTTTTTAAATATTCCCTTGCAGCAGCATATAATAAACCAACAACTAAAACAAGTAAAGCCCATAAATTATTTGCAAATCAATTTAATACGTCTTTTGTTGCGTTTAACAACCAAGACACAATTGCACCGATAATTCCTGGCAATGCAGCTGCTAATTTTCCTGCAAGCTTAGCTAATAGTTTTCCAAGATTTTTTAATTGTTTTTTATCCAATCTTTTGCATCTGTTTTATCTGAAGGAGGCGGAGATGGAGGACTACTTCCACTACCAGAAGGATTAATTGCCTCAACAATAACACCAATAAGCATTCCAAGGGCAGTTAAAACACTAACTATTGTTATTCCTTGTTCTTTAAATAATGTTCTAATTCTTTCCCTTAATGTTGTGTCTTTATATAATATTTTACGTATTGTCTGTTTAATTCTATCTAACTGGTTACGTATTCTATCTCTATTAGCATTAATTACTCCCAGTAATAAGTTTATATCGGATTCTATTTTTTTTTATTTGTTCTTCTGTTTCTTTTATTTCTATGGGATTATCACTATATTTTATTATTCGTTTTAATTTGATTTTTTCGTTTTCCAAATTTTTATATTCTTCATTTAGTTTTGCTGTATTAAGTTCAATATTTTCTTCGATTGTTGTAAACGCTTTCATTAAACCATTCATTTCTCTAGTAATTCTATCCATTTCTCTCATATCTACATCTGTTTGTGTTTCTTTTTCAAATAATGTTAATATTTCTTTTACAGAAGTATTTACATTTCTGACAGTTTCTAATAGTTCTTCCGCCTCTCTTTCGGAAGTTATTTCATTTGAAGAAATATCTTCTATGGTATTAACTTTACGACTTGATACGCCCCAGGTGCTCGGCCTATCGGCCTTTCTACGAAGCTCTGCTCTACTTTTTTTTGTTCCTTCAGAAAGTCCATAATCATCTACACCTAAAACATTTCTGATAAAATCATCACCAACCTGGAATTTTTTGGAATATAACTAAATTTATAAAATTCTAATACACCTCCTTTGTAATATGTTAATGGATATATATTACCATATTCATCTTTTACAAATAACATAATGTCTCCATATTCATTATTCTTAATAAAGAAATCCTGTTTATTTTTATTACGTACATTTTCTTTATTTTCATTATAAAATCTTTTTATCATTTTTTGTGTCGTTTCCCTATCACGAATTTTAGCATCATTTTCTGATAAATTTTTTGATTCTTTATATTCTTTTGTTATTGTACTTTGAAAACCTTTTTTTTTTTGTTGTAAAATGATTTTTTTTTCTTCTTCATTATCATCCTCATCCTGTCTAAATAAATCATTCATTTCAATTTCTCCTCCTTCAGCCATTTTTTAATTAAAAATTTTATTCATATTTTGGGGGAGGATCGTTAACTATAGTTATTTTGTTAAAGAAAATTAGAAATTTTTTATTTTATTTTTTTAATTCATTTCTTACTCTTGCTTCTGTTTCTTCAATCAATTTCTTTCTTTCACTGTCAGTCATTCTTGTTTGTGTTTGTTTTGTTCGTATAGTTTCTTTCATTTCATTATATTTTTCTAATTCATCTAAAATTAATTTAAATTCATTCTCACTTATCTGTCCATCAGTTAAAGATTTTGAAATTAAATTTTTTATACTGTTTAATTTACATTCTGTCATTGATTTAATTTTATAATGTTTTTGTGCTTTTGTTGTAAGTTTACGTCTAACAACTTTAACTAAACCACCCAAACTGCCACATACAACAGCTGCGATTTGCATTGGTAAAAATATAGGAAAAGCTATTCCTACACCTGCTAAAATAACAGAAGCTGAAATAAGACTTGTATCAACTCCGTCAGTAGCATTTATTCCACGCTTTTATTTCTTGTATAGTGATTTACGTTTATCTCTTTCATTTATTAATGTTTTTTCTATTTCTGTTATTTTTTGTAGTCTATAATTTTGTCCATCTTCTTTTGGTAATTCTGGATATAAATCTGGGGCTGTTGGTTGCTTCATTTTTAAGGGTATTTTTTAAATTTTTTCATAATTTACATTTTTTAAATTTTTCGGAAAAAACTTTTTAGAGTTGTAAAAAAATTTTAATTTTCCCGCCAACATTCTTGAAATTCTTTATTCTACCCGTGTAGAAAATTTTAATGCGTGAAATGTATATTCCAGGTTGGAGGAAGACAACTCATATTGATTTTCCAATATTTATTGGAAAATATATTAACAACCGGGTAAATAAACATGTAAAGTGTACGTTGATACAAAAGCTTCGCTAGACTAATCAATTACCCAATAATCAGTAGGTTGATCTGTCTTTAATATTAATTTACAATGTTTCTTTTTTTTTAAGTTCTTCCTTTATTCTTTGTCTTTCTTCTAAAGTAGGAATAACATCATTTTCTCTTAGGCAATTATCAAAACTATCTCTATCTTTTGTGTAAAACATACATAACCATTTTGTTTGTTCTCTTAAATCTTTTAACACAGAGTTATATCTCTGTGAAATTACCCAGACTGATTGTTTAGCATGTCTTCCTGAAAACGCAAGTTCAGACAGCATATCCCTTTTTTTTATTAATTATTTTGTTGCACTACAATCATCTATAATGTATAATGTTGGATGACCAGCATATTTCTTAAAAATTATTCTTAGTAGTTCTTGTAGTTTTTCTTCTCCGTTATTAAGAATAGGATTAAGAATTATTAAATTTTTTGTTTTTGGTTTTTTAACATCACCAATCCACTTACGATTTTTGTATGCCTCGTTCCATTGAATAGTTGGACAAAGTATAACAATATAATTAAACACTTGAAGATATTCTGTTTCTAATAAATCAAGAACAAATTCTGTTTTTCCACAGCCGGTCTGACCACAAATAATGGCGCAATGAGGGTATTTTGGTAACTCGATTTTTAAAGAAACTGAAGTTGTTTACTTTATAAAAAAAATAAAAAAAATTAAAGGGTAGTACTTCATATTTTACTGCTTTAAATCTTCCATTTTCAAAATTAATTTGTGCATCTTGTATAAGATAAATATAAACATTTATAGGTTTATCAGCTCCTGCTGTTTTTGTTATTTGAATTGCTATACCTTGAGAGGCATTTTCGATTCTTCTACCTGAACCGTGTAGTAAATTATCATCTGTTGAACGTAAATCTAACCATAAAGCATAATTAGTTGAAAGATATTTTTTAATGTTGTATCAGATAAATGTATATCTTTTAAAACTGTGTCTGTTATTTTATTTCTTTTTTGAAGTAAGAGCAAAGAATTTAGTTATTTCATCCCAATGTTGATCTGCTTCCATTCCTTCACTGTATAATTGATTCGGAACACCGTCTATTGTTATTTTTACATTTGTTATTTTAGGGTTATAATAAGTTTCGGTGCTTGTTCTTTCTGGGTCTTCAAATAACATCAGAATACCTTTCATACTTCTAGCTGGGGTATTTATATTAATGTTCCAGAGTGTATCAGATTTATTTTTCGCATTTTAATATTCTATCATATAAGATAACCATATTACTGTCAATTTGATGTCTTATTTGACTTGCTAATTCAGGGTTAGAAACTATATCAAATTGTAAGCAAATATCATTTATTTTATATTTTGCATCTGCATCTGTTGAATGAATAACTTTGTTGTAGTCGTTGAATTTAAGTTCATATTGAAGTTTTTCACCAAGGTCGGCTTGGTAAAAAGGCATGTGAGTTTCTAAAAGTTCAAAATCAAGTGGAATGCAAAATTTATTTTTGTATGCATCTGCTATGGCTTGGTCTTCTACATTTTCCGTTTTATCTCCTGCTCCAACTCTATGTTTTAACATATTTTCGGTTCCAATACCTTGATATGCCATATTTTCACGTTCAGTCGTAGTTTTCCACAAATCTAAATAACAATGATAAATATCGCTATCATCAATTGACATAACTTCATTCCCACTTATTTTAATTGTTTTTTTAACTATTGCCCTTCCTATGTTTTGATAAATAGTTGAATTTGCATCTTTAGATTCAATTTCTAATCTAAAAATTAATCTGGTTGTTCCGGGAACAATAACATCATTACTACTTAGATTAGGAAATCTAACTAATAACTGTTGATCTTGATCAATTGTTGAAGGATTGTTAGTTATTTTAACACTTTGACGAATACCGTTCTCTTAATTTTCTGTAAGGAGTAAATTTTTCTCCGTTAACTGACATTTTTAAAGGATAAAAATATAGTTTATAAAAATAATTCAATTACCGCTGATACTAGAGTATTGATACATAAAGGACTATTACTTTTACTCATAATCATTATTCTATCTCCAGCCTTAACATATAAAGGTTTTTCAAAGTTTTTATATTTATGATATTCATAAACAGAATCATCCAATTCTATTCCATCATGAGTTAATTTATCATTAACACTCACCATAACAGTTAAACCATCTTTTCCTGTTTTTAGACTTATTAAACTAAGACCTAATATTTGACCTGGATAGTTCATTACAAAATCACTTCCACCAGTACCAAAATTAAACATTTGATTAAACTTTAATGGTCCATTAATACCAGCGAATATACATATTGTGTTTCTGTCTGGTATATTTATAATTTTGTTATATAATAAATTATTATTAATTTCCATTACTTGAAGCTCGTTCCTCATTTTTAATATTTCCGATGCATCTACGTGCTTTTTTTTAACTCCAAATATACTCATTTTTAATAGGTAAATTTTTAGCGAAGCGGTACCCTTAAATAATTTCTAAAACACATTTAATTGGAAAACTATTTCTTATTTTTTTATTATCATCATCTGTTATTTCTAATTTTAATTCATATATATCATCATTTACTAAACGCTTATATCCAGGATGTTCAAAATTTACCGTTATTACATCTCCAAACTCTTTATTCTTAACTGGAATAACAGCCAATAATGTACTCGGCATACCATCAAGATAATTATTAGAAGTGCTTACTTGTTCTAAATATACATTCAATGATTTATAGATAGCAAAATCTATGGGTCTGTTTCCATAATGTTTTTCATTGGGTGTGAATATTTTTGTTTTATTAAATCCTAACATATATCTTAAACTTTTACTCATTTTTAATTCAACAGGAGTAGTTAATAAAGCAATACCATTTGTTTCATTTACAGACAATTCAATATTTTCTTTTATAAATAAATCCGCTATTTGTTTAAAACTATAATAACCATCTATAATATCTATAGGTCTCTCCCCAGTTTTTTTTTATATGTTCATCTGAAATATTATGCCAACCTACGCAATATGTTATAGATTTTAAACCTATACGTTTATTCCCATCTCTGTTATCAATGAAAGTAAGTAATTTTATTGTTTCATCAATTTTTGAAATAGTATTATACATTTTTAAGGGTAAAAAATGAATAAAAAATTTAAATATAATCCT
>MJUU01004766.1:22142-34092 GCA_002080025.1 Modiolus philippinarum | reverse complement strand
GGGGGGGGTATTTTTTAGAAAAAAATATCTGGCCGCGATTTTTGCCGAAAAAAATTCTCTGACCAGCATCTTGGTTGGAAAAATAATCTGTCCCAGATCCTGCCCATTAAAAATAGCCTGGCTCAACAAAATTTCCTAGCATAGTGTATATGGGAGAAAAATAATTCCCTGCTAGGTTGAAAATCCCAGGCCCCCTGAAAATCAAATGGTCCATGCCTTAGAAAATAAAATAGAGCATGGCTTACTACAAAATCATTACTGCAGGGACTGTGTAATATGCAGGACTTTTCACCCAAATATACGTACCCAGATACACCAAATTAACTGAAATGTAGACGAAAAAGTATAAATGAAATTAAGAATTATACTTTCTGGGAGGTTTCAAAGTTTTTGCAATGGAAATGTAACTTAAAGCTACAATATTATTTGCCCCTTATGACCACGAAAAATATACCCAAATACACCAATTAACATTATTTAATATAATATTCATGCTCAAACATGTCAAACTATAAAAATATCATTTGTGTGTGATATTTTTACCTGTTTTTTAATCAAACTGTACTTTTTATACATAAAGAGATGAAGTAGAGTACAAAATTAAACAGACTCCAATTTCACATTTCATATGACTGTTACAGACACCTAAATACTTTGACAAAACATGAAAGATTTTCTCAATTTAACAGTCAGGGGCATCATCAAAAACAGTTATAAATTTTATAACCTTTATTGCTTAGATTTGTCCATTTTTTAATTATCTCCCTTGGGGGAAATTACAGAAATAACTAAAATTGGTTATTTTTTCTTCATCATGTCAAAGTTTCAACAAGCTCTGATTCAAGAAACTTGAACAACAAAACCACATGGTTTGTGTAAATTTCAAAAGATATTGATGAAGTAAAACATCTCAATTATCAATAAACTGCTTAGATCAGATAAGGAACATTTAATTGGAATTTAAATTCCCTTAGGGGCTTCACTTTGACCAACTTGTGTACCATGTTCCTGTGCTTTTTTCATGTCCTTCCTTCACCATGTCCATTCAGCCTCTCAAAGTTGCCCATTGATATTTGGTATGCAGTTGCATTAGCATCACTAAAGATTGGTTACAGTGGAGTTTTATATCTATGCCTCCGCAGTCATGCTCCACTGACTTTGAAATTTTGCACTGTTTATCAATGTTTAATTTTTTTCTTGGGTCTGTTTAGCATCAGCCACTCTTAGTTGCCCATTGATATTTGGTATGCAGTTGCATTAGCATCAGTACAAATCGGTTTCAGTGGCCTTTTATGTCTATGCCCCCGCAGTAATGCTCCACTGACTTTGAAATTTTGCACTGTTTATCAAATGTTTAAGCCCCGGGATATAGAAATAGGACCTAGTATCTCCGGCTTGCGGGGTATGACCCCTCCTAAACGGGGCTGACCCTGAGGGAACCCCAGGATAAAGAAATAGGACCCATTCCGTGGTTGTGCGGGATTAATAAATACACAACCCATCTTTCGGATGGGATGTACAGTTAGCTCAACGCAAACTGATTCCCTGTCTCTCAACACCAAGTATTTTCCTGGTGGGACACTGCTAAACACCAATTTTCACAGAAAAATACTCAGTGTTGTCTTGGAGGAATCACACGGATTAGCGTGTCGTTTATTGCCCTGAAAAACGAAAATCCTCCCAACACCGCGAAATTTATTACCTGTGTTCCTTTGATCTTTTGTCGGTAATCACAGGCGATAATTAGCAGGTCATTGACATTTCATCAATCAAGTTTTAATAAAAGTTATATTTTTTCTAAAGGTAGTAATTAAAAGTAAAAAATAAATTTGTTTTTGAAATAATTTGAACAAAATTGGCATGAAATTCCCGGTAGATTCTACTGACAAAAGATCCACATGTTTTGGTAAATAAAATTGCTGATTGTTTTTATGAAGGAAATGGTTAAAAGGGTTTTAGAACCGATTCAATAAATCTGTCCCCACCGTCAGTTTGTGACGTGTATATCTTTTGTCAGCTTCCGTGTTAAAGAAAACACAATGTCATCAAATGTAGACGGCAACAGACAAACTATTGTATACATTCATACACAATGTAGTATTGTGTCATCTTTTTACAAAGGAACTGTCAATTATTGATGTAGAAGCAAACTATGAATCAGTCACATCATCACTGCATTTGATTGGTCAGAAAGTTCAGATAGGGACACATTTATTGAATCGACCCTAAAAATAAAGAAAACATATAAAAAATTCATTTGGTTCATAAAAATTATGTAAATCTGTAAATGTATTTTGTCACAGATTCTATTTTTAGACGTTTACCTGTTGGTGATGCTTGATTCACTTTGAAACAGGATTTTCAGAAAATCTGGAAAATTTTAAGTATGGAAGGAATGAACGAATACGAAGAATGTCCTTTAGAAGGACTCACGCTAAATTCTTAAATATTTTTATTTTAAGTTTCAAGTTTTAAGAACATTTTGTTTCTGTAAAATGTATTAATCCATAGTTGAGACCGGAATGTTTTTCAAGTGAAACAACTGAAAACCACATGTTTCTCATTTTGGAAGAGACGTTCAATTTCATGCAGCAATACAAATAAATTACTTTTTAAAATGTTTTGACAAGGCAGTTATCAAAATATTACTCCTGAAAAATGTATTTTCAAGAAAATAATTTGTCATTAACAGCGAGAATGTTGATATTTCCACAACCATAACAAATATTGACTTGCAACATGTCAATCATTGTATTTTGACAATCGAACAGGTAATTAACATTCACAAGTTTTATTGCCCTCTACAGCAATAAAACTCGCGGTGTTGAGATTAGAGTTTGGGAGGGATCTTGGAGATTTATCTGAAATTAACCATGTAACCGTGTTACACCAAAATCGGTGATGAGAGAGAGAGAAACAGTTCGCGTTGAGCTAACTGTAAACTCAGGTCCACGTAATGGAAGAAATGCCACGCTTCCTGCACATTAAAGAACCCTTGTAGCAAGCTCTTTTTGAGTGGTCTGTAGGTGATGGGCTACAAGGCTAAATTCCCCGCCCTTTTCGATTTCACCCTACTTTTCCAGTGGCAGTCAGAATTTCCCGTCCCATGGTCCTTTCCATACCCCAAAGTGATTATTTATTAACAAACTTGTTCTCGTCTTGATATACATGTAGCTGAAATATTGTTGAGTAGACGTTAAACAATATTCAATCAATCAAATGTTTAAGTTTCTTCTGGTGTCCGTTTAACATCAACCACCCATAGTAGCCCTTTGATCTTTGGTATGCAGTTTCATTATCATGATTGTGATCAGTTGTGATCACTGATACATTTGGTATCACGGCTGCTGCTGCAGGTCAATGTGCAGATTCATGCGAAGCATGGGAAAGGCGAGACATATTCTGTGTCAACAGTTTATATATTTTCTAATAATAAATAAAAATAGAAAAAGAAATATCTATTAAAACAAATCATGTGTCTTTATGCTTTTGACATTACAATTTACACATCATTGATTGAATACACATCAGATTTTGATGGCGTTCCAGTGTCCCTTGGGGAAGTGTCTTATCTGCTGTACAAGATGGCAACAGGTTTCATATTGCATTTCAATTTCAAAATTTTGATTTTTGTCTGACTTGTGATGAAAGGCAAGACATAGATTCCATCTTTGGTGTCATTGTCAACATTTGGTTTTAATAAAAATATTAAAGTTTTTATGAACTTCAATAACTTTCTCAAAATAATATTCAGTATTGATGAATTGAAAATTTGACACAATATATATTCAGCAACATTTCATTGTATCCCCAGTTTATATCTTAAGAAGATAATTATTCCAATTTTTCAGTAATATGCCAATATTTTTATATACCCCCGCAAACACAGTTTGGGGGTTATATAGGAATCACCCTGTCCATCCGTCTGTCTGTCTGTCCATCCGTCCTTGTACCTTGTCAGTGCATGTTCACCTAAAAAGCTGCTTGGATTATGATTAAATGTTACACAGTTGTAGTACACCATCTGAAGATGTGCATGAACTAATAGTGTTGCTGCAGCCGGCAATTTTGAAGGAGAGATAATTTGTCTTTGAATATTCTCCAGAAAAAGGGGGGAGGCGAACCTTGTCAGCGCATGTTCTCCTAAACGGTTGCATGGATTTTGATGAAATGTTACACAATTGTAGTACACAGTCTGAAAATGTGCATGAAGTTATATGGTTGCTGCCCAAATTTTGAAGGGGAGATAATTCGTCTTTGAAAAAGGGGAGGCGAACATTGTCAGCGCATGTTCTCTTAAACAGCTGCTTTGACTTTGATGAAATATTACACAGTTGTATTTCACCATCTGAAGATGTGCATGAATTTATTAAGTTGGTGCCAGATCGCGAAATTTTGAAGGAGAAATAATTTGTCTTTGAATATTTTCTGGAAAAGGGGGGGGAATGAACCTTGTCAGCGCATGTTCTCCTAAATGGCTGCTTGGATTTTGAAGAAATGTAATACAGTTGTAGTACACCATCTGAAGATGTGCATGAAGTTATATAGTTGGTGCCCGAAATTTGAAGGGGAGATAATTTGTCTGAATATTTACTGGAAAAGCTGGAATGACCTTGTCAGCGCATGTTCTCTTAAACGGCTGCTTGAATTTTGATGAAATGTTACACAGTTGTAGCACACCACCTGAAGATGTGCATGAAGTAATATGGTTGCTGTCTTAAATTAAGAAGGGGGGATAATTTGTCTTTGAATATTTTCTGGAAATTTGGAGAGGTTGGAGGTATATCATTTTGTCCATACTTGTATGGTGTCCACATTTGTACTGTGTCCACAACTGTATTGTGTCCACACACTCTTAGATTTACATCTGCCATATTGATTCAGGGTTCAATTAGTGGGGTGTATACCTGGCTGCCATTTGGTGACAGCTCTAGTTTTGTTTAATCCATATATCTCGGGGCCTACATGCTATAGACAAATGATTATTGGCAAGTGGTTACATCTTTAGTATTAACCAACATCCATACCAGAATTATGTCACCTTGACCTATATAGATATTTTCAACATCAATGGCAGTCAGGATACAAACCTGTTCAAGTCCAATTTTTTCAAACTTGAGTTAGCCAATATAAGTAGATTCTTTGGACTTTTCCTCTTGATGAAATATGCTTTTCTTACTTAAACATGTCAAATTGAAATAAAAAGCTCTCAAAGATAAATATTTTTGACTTCTTCAAGTCAAATTAGTGAGAAATGAGTAAGTCTGATTTTTTACATACTGTTACATTGTGTGTTATCCTCAGCTGTCAGTAATGATCTTGGATTTGTAAGCGTACTGTTCCAAATTTATCATAAAATATAATTTCATGCATCATTTGATAGTGATTTTCCTCTGAAGAAAGATTATAATTCCACAAGGGGTAATTTTCAAAACCACACACCAGGAAATTTACCAAAGTTGGAGCCGGAATCAAATTTCTGAAAGCTTATTGAGTATCAACAGACTATATGTATATGTATGCAACAATTCTACAACAAAATTATATCCCTAAATCCAAAAATATAGGAGGAGATCGTGTTGCATACTGTATGTGTCACAATCCACATTTGGACCTTTTACCAAATCAAGATCATGGGGCCTCTTGTTTGCATCAAGATAAATATAGAAAGTTAGTAAGCTTATTAACATCAACAGACCATATGCAAAAATTTTACAACAAAAGTTAATCCCTTAGTCCAAAAATGTAGGAGGTGTTCACATTGCATGCCACTTGTGTCAAAATCTACATCTTGGGTTCCAGGACCAATATCAAAAAGCACAAAGCTTATGGCGCATCTACAGCATGTATTGAATAATTCTATAACAAAATTAAAACCCTCAATCCAAAAATGTACCAGGAGTTTGAGTTGTAAGAAAGTGTGAGGGACAGACGCACTGATGGACAGACGGAAGAGGTCAGCGACAATATCCCAGAACATTCATTTGACAGTGTAGGGATAACAACATGTTTCATTATTGATGCAAAAATAGAAATTAATATGAATAATTATACTTGGAGATTTATGAACAATAATTAATTTACAGCTATTATGACTAGTGTATAATAGAAAAAAAATTTTCTCTCTTTATTGCTTTGTTTTATAGAATGTAATTATAAAGTTTCTATTTGTAAGGCCAATTAAACTTAATTGGTAGATTTTCATCCAACCCCATGAAAATATATGTTGCGGGTGGGTGGAACATATTTTTTATAATTTATTTTTCTTGTAGATCTTGTTGGGTCCTTCTGATAAACAATATTGTACACGTTCTAGCTGTTTGCATCTCAATCGCTGTGGCTTTCTCATCATAAACAACCAAAAAGAGGTTATTGTAGGTGTCATATATTGTTTTCAAATTGTTGAAATTTGAAGGAAACCAGCTTTTCTATTCTGTTATGCTGGCAACATGTCTCACAACAGCGAAAACCATGTTTACCAAGTTATACCAACTATTGGAAACGGCTGTATGAATATAAATGAAAATGTGCATTGGATGCAGACCCAAATTAAAATATCTGAATTCGATACAAAGAAGTAAAGCTCAGGCCAATCGATTTTCTAGGGGTGCGTGGCGATAAAATTCTACCAATAAATTTTGATTGGCCTAAATGTTCAAATTTATTTCAAATTTTTAAGTTGCATTGGAATTAACAATTACACTATATTGCAGAACATGTAATTAAATGTCATATAATCACTTATCATCTAGAACCACAATTTTGGATAAACAAAAGAAAAAGTTGGTAGTTAATGCTGATAACCACTTCAAATCCAATGTATAGATAGTTTTGAAAGACTATATATCATGTCAAACAGTAGCGAGCTCTGACTATTTAATTTTTATAGATGATCTCATTATTTGTATATACCTTTTAGAGTGACCAATAATAACCTTGAACATTTCTAGATGTAAATCATATCACCTAAGTTTAATAGTCAAAGATCAATGTCTTACATAAAAAATATACTAGTACATGTAACCCAAAAGCTTTCAAAGGACTTTAAAATGTTTAAGGGAGTACGAGTGTCAGAAATTTTGTAATTAGAATTAAAATTCTGACCTTTTGTTTTGAAGAGCACTACTAATGGAACAACTTGAGCAAAAAATTTTGAAAATCCGTGCAGGAATTTTTGAGATATAAGACCTCAAAATTTTGGTGGGAAACAGATCTCTCTAGAGTTTTCAATTTGCATAAGATGTTTATAGGCCTTTAATTATATGAAATTATAATTCGAAGTTGACTTAATTTTATACACAGTCTATTTTATGTATTTTAAAGTGACTTATGACCAAGGAAATGTGATCCATGTGCAAAAACTTTTAGCACTGTTTGAATGGATAAAACCCAAGGCTATAGAATGCTTCTGAAATCTGACTCTCGTACTGCCTTAAATGGTTGAACCCAGAGTTTAAATAGTAATATAACCCAAAAGCTTTCAAAGGACTTTAAAAGTTTTAAATGGTTCAGCCCAGAGTTGTAGACCATAAGTACTGAAGTTCTCTCATGTCCTTACAAAGATTTTTTTCCATTACACTTCATCAGCTATCTTTTAGGGTTTCACCATGTTCACACAAGGTGTACTATGTTAGGTAACATAACTACATGTATGTTACTTAAAACAACTCAGGGTCTCACATACATGACACAATACATACACTTTAAGGTTCACACCACATGTCCTCAATATTCATCAACACCCAACGATAATTGTTTTCATACACTTCATTTACCTATCTCCTACTGTTTATGATTTATTTCACATGTTTAGGGTATTTCTGCAAACGACTCCCTCCAAAAGTGACAGGATGGTTCACGGCAAAGAAGCTGTCATCTATATCACCAATGCTCAACGGCTGTGTCAAATTTCATTGCTGTAACCCGTTCCATTTAGGGGACAAAGCTGCCAGAAAAAAATTGTTTTTGAACAAAACCAATACTGTAGGGTATTTCTGATTTGATATCAGAAATCCCTTAATGTTATGTATCATTGTTAATGTAGACTTTTATTAATATTACAGCTGGTATGTATGAAATTAATGGTGCCATTTCCTTATCTTATGCTAAAACTGTAACAACTTTGTACATTTGTATTCACAAGAGCTCATCATAGGTAAAAATTAAAAAAATTAAGTACCTTTAGCATGTTTAGTTAAATTTATGAACATGATGAAGGCCAGTTGCTGAAAGATATAAATGTTATTCTGGATTACACATTATACATTTGTACATTATGGTTTTGTTTTGGGCTGAGTTTGTTTTTTAACCAGCATAACTAATAAGAGTCACATAGCTACATGTACAATTTGTGATGTGTTCTAGTTCATACATGTACAATAAGTAAATCTTGATACAAAAATCTTGTAAATTTACCACCATAATATTGGATGTAAAATGTTTGTATTTAAAATTTTTATGTGTAAAATGTTTTTAGCAAACAATGCAAGAGAATATTTTACTTAAAAAATGTTATTCACCCTCAAAATTAGTTTGAAACTTTATTGTGACTTTGTCATGTTTATTAAGAGAGTTCAGATAAAAGTATATTTTGTATCATATAAAGATGATGCAGTGTTTTGTATCATGCAAGTTATATAATATGTATATATTCAATGCAATCCTATTTTCAGATAAAATGATCACAGATCTTGTAGAATTTCAGAGATAATGACATGATTGAAGACCTGTTTATTTCTGAAAACTGAGGTGAATGTTGAACAATTTTAGCCTTGTACATAAAACCACTTCTAATGCAGATTTTAAAATAATTGTTCTGACCACTTGTTGATTTTGATAAGATTAGAGTAATAAAAGATTTACTTCTTTTTCATTCAGAGAATGGTGAAAAATTAATGGATAAAAGTAATGTGGACAATACAAGTTCAAACGCCATAAAAGAGGAGGACTTGATCCTTAAAACAAAGACAGATGGACCAATTACAAGTATACCCAAACCTGGTGAAAAGGACGGCACAGAACAAAACATCAAACAAGAAGTCACACAAACCGAACTTAGACAGAGGGGTGCTGCAAGGAACACTGTCAGGATACAAAGGAATATTGATCCTGCCGTAACAGAAAGACAGACCAGTGTGGAAACTCCTACAGTGAAATCTGAGACAGATATAAATTTAACATTGAAACAAGTTGAAGGGTTGAAAATTGGCAGTTTGGTGCTTCTGGCAATTATCTGTAGACTTGTGTTGAAGTGTGGGTTTGGACTTTTATATTTTCAGGTAACAGATTATTTATAATCATGATAATTTTGTTAATGTAACAGCAACCACAGCCTTCACCATTTACACAGAGAGTTTGCATTCCTTTAATCTTTCTGTCTGTCAGTCTGTACACTCATTTTCTTGATCTTTTCATTATATGCTTGAAAGTAATGAGATGATATTTTGTAAGACTCTGCTATGATGAGTTATATTTTAAGTTTTATTTTTATCTCACCAGACCCAAAGGGCCATCACTTGGCATCCATATTCCTACATTGGTCTGTCCATCTGTTGTCTGCTGTGTTCTCCTCTGAAACCTCTGAAGCTGATTCAACTAAAACTTTACAAGAACCCCTATAGAATGATGTATGGAAGGCTCTCAACTCTTAACATACCAGTAGTTGAGCAAAAGAGCCTATGGTAAAAACATTATTCTCGTTATCTGCTATGAAACCTTTTGAAGCAAATTCTAACTTTATTTGAATGATGACGGGAAGGACCTTTTAAAGACTGCACATTTCTTTCTGATTTCACAAAAAACATGGCTGGCAGCATAGAAGGTAGTTTAACATTTGCCCTATTGAAAATTCATATTTTAATAATCTGTCCAGCAAAATCAACCAAACTTTACAGAAATGAAGTAGAGAAGGTCATTCACAAAGATTGTTCATTTTGTTCTGCTCCTACAAAAATTAGCCACAAGTGCAGAACTTAGATTAACATTGGACTATAAGAAAAAAAATCATTTTCATCATCGGTTATGGAACAATTGAAGAAAATTAAACTAGATGTAGGGATCAAGTCCAAAGATGGTTCATCTGTTCTGCCAGCACAGAACATAGTTTAACATTGGGACTATAAAATCATATTTTGATCATCTTTTCTGTAACACATCAGGGTTATCATCAATGAAAATAAATTTTACAATGCACAGAATATACACAATTACATTTTATGAAAAAGTACATGTCATGCATGTATTTAATTGCCAAGGAAATATACAAAAGATAACTCTTACAATCCTTCTTGCTTTAATACCCTTCCAGAGCATGTAATGTCACGCTTTGTTATAAGGGAGTTAACTCTGTAAGTGATTTATTTTTTAATGCTTTGTTTTATTTTTGTGGATGTCTGGATCCTTTTTTTCTGTTTTCTTGGTTTTGCCATGTCTCTGGACTTTTGTAATCTTTGTTATATTATTAATTTTTAGTTATATTTGTAAATAAATTGTGAAGGGAAAAATGTTGTTAACTTGGACTAAATCCATTCTTGTAAAATCATAGAAATGTAGAATCCACAACCGCATCGAGTGATAAACGACATTAGTTAAATTTTCAAATTTTTAGCTCGCCGGGACGAATGTCCGGAGAGCTATTGTCATCACCCCAGCGTCGGCGTCGTCAGCAAAACTTTAACCTGGCCTGTGAAATGGAGACCTGAAGAACTAGGATGTTGATATTTGGTATATGACATCCTTGTGATGAGAGCTTTCTTTTGGTACCATACTTGTAGACATTTTGACCTTGACCTTGCCCTTAGGGCAATTTTTAAAAAACTTTAACCTTGCCTCTAGAAGGTAGGCTTTTAATGGTAGGGTGTTCATATTGGGTATGTAACTTCCTTATGATGAGACCTTTCTAATGGTACCATATTTGTAGACATTTTGACCTTGACCATGCCCTTAGGGCAATTTTAAAAAAACTTAAACCTTGCCTCTAGAAGGTAGGCTTTTAATGGTAGGGTGTTCATACTGGGTATGCAACTTCCTTATGATGAGACCTTTCTAATGATACCATCTTTGTAGACATTTTGACCTTGACCATGCCCTTAGGGCAATTTTTAAAAACTTTTAACCTTGCTTCTAGAAGGTAGGCTTTTAGTGGTAGGGTGTTCATATTTGGTATGTAACTTCCTTATGATGAGATTTTTCTTGTGGTACCATATTAGTAGACATTTTGACCTTGACCTTGTCCTTAGGACAATTTTTAAAAAACTTTAACCTTGCCTCTAGAAGGTAGGCTTTTAATGGTAGGGTGTTCATATTGGGTATGTAACTTCCTTATGATGAGACCTTTCTAATGGTACCATATTTGTAGACATTTTGACCTTGACCACGCTCTTAGGGCAATTTTTAAAAAAAACTTAAACCTTGCCTCTAGAAGGTAGGCTTTTAGTGGTAGGGTGTTCATATTTGGTATGTAACTTCCTTATGATGAGAGCTTTCTTGTGGTACCATATTTATAGACATTTTGACCTTGACCTTGCCCTAAGGGCAAATTTTTGAAAAACTTTAACCTTGCTTCTAGAAGGTAGGCTTTTAGTGGTAGGGTGTTCATATTTGGTATGTTACTTCCTTATGATGAGAACTTTCTAGTTGTACCATATTTGACCTTGACCTTGACCTTGCCCTTAGGGCAATTTAAAAAAAAACTACTTTACCCTTGCCTCTAGAAGGTAGGCTTTTAGTGGAGGGTGTCCATATTTGGTATACAACTTCCTGATGACGAGGGCTTTCTTCTGGTACCATACCTGATGACATTTTGACCTTGACCTTGCCCTAAGGGCAATTTTTTAAAAAAATTTTAACTTTGCTGCTAGAATTAAGTTGTTTAATGATAGGGTGTTTATATTTGATATGTAACTTTCCTGTGAAGAAAGCTTTTCATTACTTTCGAATTTATTGTGCATTG
>MJUU01004766.1:10273-21910 GCA_002080025.1 Modiolus philippinarum | reverse complement strand
AGCAGGAGTGGTCACCTTTTTTCATGACGTCACAATGGTAAAGTTGGTAAATGGCAAACATGTTTGACGTCATAATTGAATTTCATCCAATCATTTGCCGAGAACAACATTCTCTCTAGAGAGGAGAAACGTTTTCTCCCATTGTTCAGGAAATGTGAAAACAAGACAGAAATAAGAGAGCATATTTACATTACAGACTAAGCTTTATAAGGCTAATTTACTGAATACGACTATTGGGCCCCGCATCGAGATGTGGGTGCCCTATAGTTTTCACTTTGTCTGTCCGTCCGTCTGTCCATCCGTCAACAATTTTTTTCTTCAAAGATTTCTTGGCTTGTATTAGTGGGAATGTTTTGAAATTTGGTCTGAAGCTTGGAAATGATGAGTTTGTCGGACTTCTACTTCCTGTTTGCAGATACTTTGATTTTTTTCACTTTTAACAAATTTTTCGTCACAGATTTCTTGGCTTATACTATGGGGAATGATCTGAAATTTGGCCTGGTGCTTGGAAATGATGACTTGTATTGTGTAAGCAATTTTCAAGTTTGTCAGACTTCCACTTCATGTTTGACGATACTTTTAATTTTTCTACAAACAAAATTTTCGTCACAGATTTCTTCGCATCTTCAATAAGGAATTATTTGAAATTTGGTCTGAAGCTTGATAATAATGAGTTGTATTGTGTAAGCAATTTTCAACATTGTTGGGCATCCACTTCCTGTTTGCTGATACTTTGATTTTTTACTATCAACGGAATTTTCGTCACAGATTTCTTGGCTTCTACAATAGGGAATGGTTTGAAATTTGGTCTGAAGATTGGAAATGATGCTTTGCATTGTGTGAGTGACTTACAGGTTTGTCACTGAATTACTTTCTGTTTTGCTGATACTTTGATTTTTAACTTTAAATGACTTGATATTTAGTATGAAGCTAAGAAGTGATATAGTTTGGTTAAACTTCGAGAAATCACTGTATCCAGCAAATTAGTGTATCAACACATTAGAGTGTCAAACAGAATTTGAATCCACACTCATCTGATTTTTACTTTTGCCCGGAGTTTCAGGATCGAAATTGCGGGGCCCTTCCGACAACGCCAGTTTTGACATGCTCTAGTTAATTCAGTTTACTTCCTTATATAGAGAGGTTGCATTATACCATGTATAAAGGGATGTTTAGGATCCATGTTCATGATGGTTGGTAGCAATTTTCCTGAGATGACATATATATTGTCAGAAATATGAAATAAGTGTTATTTTATTTGTACTTTTGTTTATAGAATTTAACCTTCTCTATGATATGTGACAGATGATCATGATAAATCATCATAATTTACAGTAACTCCTGTATTTTTATATGACTGTAAAATTTTTTTTCAGGTCGTATAATGGTATGGTGCTGTTGTCGTCATTGTCTTTGTTGTTGTTGTCTTCTTTGTCGTTGTCGTCTGTAGACACTTTTGTTTTTGCTTAATAACTTTAGTTCCTATGGGTCAATCTTTATGAAAATTTAAGACATTGTTCCTTGGCACAAAAGGTAGGCTTTGATAAGTTTTGGTCATTGTGGTAACACCTGTTTTTAAAAAAAGGGGCCAAAAAGGGTTAAAGGGATGTTTTAACATATGTGGCTGTAGAATCTTGATTATTTATTGGATTCTGATGGGGTTTCTTTCAGTGTGCTCCTTACTAAATTTCCAATCTGTAGTATGTCAACAGATTTCACATTGCATGTACCTTTCATGAGATAAAGGGGGGCCAAATAGGGGGAATCTCAAAATTTTTATTTTTCAATTTTTAGCCTGATTTTTTTACAATGGATTGCTTATGGAAAAGTAATACAGAGCTATTTTTTTCAGATTTTTGATAACTTGTTTTTCATTCCAAGCTATGAGGGGCCAAACGGGGCCAAAATTGCAAACAAGCAGATTACTTGAAATTTTTATTTTTCATCGGATTTCAATGGGATTTTTTTCTTTTGATNATAAGGGCCTTATTTGGCCTGAAAAATAAATTTGGTTGAATTCACAGAATTTTCTCATTGAAATATTCTGTGGGTATGGCTTTTCAGTAAACAGTAACAGTTCTCAAATATTGATGTATGATTACCCAATTTTTTAGCATAGAAGAAGGAACAATTGAAGATTTTTGTCGAAAAATGACAAATTTGACCAATTTTGACTACTTTTTCTGTATAGGAAATATAGAGCACATGCAAGAACCACTAAAATATTTCTATGAAAGGTTCAATTCATTTGTACAAATAAGTTGGTAAATTATCTAATTGGTTCTTGAATGTGCTCGATATTTCCGGTGAGGAAAACTGTACGAAAATCTGCCAAATTCGGTATATTTCTATGAAAATTCTCAAAAGTAGCCTTTTCATGACGTCAGAACTGTACCTATTGTGACGTCATTGGTTCTAACTTTAGTTTTTTTTCTGTTAATGGGATCTCAACTTTGAAACGAACATGAAATGAAATCTTGATGTGCAACTTAGAAATTCACTGGAATCTTGGGCTAAATCAACCCCTTATCGCACCTTGTCCTTTTTATTTTTTTAATTTTTAGCCTGATTTTAATGCAGTTTTTTTGCAATGGATTGCTTATGGAAAAGTAATACAGAGCTATTTTTTTCAGATTTTGGATAACTTGTTTCCATTCCAAGCTATGAGGGGCCAAACGGGGCCAAAATTGCAAACAAGCAGATTACTTGAAATTTTTATTTTTCATCGGATTTCAATGGGATTTTTTTCTTTTGATTCCCTTTGATGTAATCTTTTAGTAGTATGCAACCAATTTGGTGAAGCTCTTACCATTTCTTAGCTTTAAGGGGTCAAAGGGGCCAAACGTAGCCATAATTGCATTTGTTCAAATAAAATTTTGTTATACCCCCTCTACATAGTAGTGAGGGTATACTGGTTTACCTCCGTTCATTTGTTCGTTCGTTCGTTCGTCTGTCCGTAACCACACTTTTCTCAGCAACTACTTTACAGAATGTAATCTTATTATGACAAAAACTTTCTCATGATAATCTGATAAGTATATAGAGATTTCAAGGTTACCACATAAGTACTTCCTGTTTGCCGAGACAACATTGTTTTTTTTATTGTTGTACAGCATATGGAATTTTTCGTCACAATTTTTTCTGAAACTGTAAGAGGGATTCAATTGTTGCTATGCACAGAGCTTCCTTATGGTCCAATCTATCGTGTATTTGAATTTCAAGGTTACGTCATAAGCACTTCCTGTTTGCCGAGACATCATTGTTTTTCATTGTTGTACAATATATGGAATTTTTTGTCACATTTTTAGCTCACCCGGCTAATGCCACGGTGAGCCTTTGCCATCAGTTTGCATCCGTCGTCTGTCCAGCATAAACTTTTCATTCAAAGATCTTCTCCACTGAAACTACTGGGCCAATTGGAACCAAACTTGGCCACAATAGTCCTTGGGTGGTCCCCTACAAAAAAGGTGTTTTTCAGGTCCATGCGATATCCAAGATGGCTGCCAGCGGGAAACATAGTTTTAACATTAGACCCTATGGGAAAACATATTCAAAGATCTTCTTCTCTGAAACTACTGAGCCAATTGGCACCAAACTTGGCCACAATAGTCCTTTGTTGGTCCCTTACAAAAAACGTGTTTTTCAGGTCTGCGCGATATCCAAGATGGCCGCCAGCGGGAGACATATTTTTAACATTGGACCCTATGGGAAATCACATTCAAAGATCTTCTCCTCTGAAACTACTGAGCCAATTGGCACTAAACTTAGCCACAATAGTCCTTTGGTGGTTCCTTTAAAAAAGTGTTTTTCAGGTCCGCGCTATATCCAAGATGGTCGACAGCGGGAAACATAGTTTTAACATTGGACTGTATGGGAAAACACATTCAAAGATCTTCTTCTGTGAAACTATTATGCCAATTGGCACCAAACTTGGCCACAGTAGTCCTTTGGTGGTCCTTTACAAAAAAGGTGTTTTTCAGGTCCTCGCTATATCCAAAATGGCCGCCAGCGGGTAACATAGTTTTAACATTGGACCCTATCGAATATACATTCAAAGGTCCTCTTCTCAGAAACTACTAGTCCAATTAGAACCAAACTAAGCCACAATGGTCCCACAATGGTGCTTAGGTGGTCCCATCCAAAAAATATATCTAGCAGGTCCGTACCTCATCCAAGATGGCCACCATCTGGAACATAGTTTTACATTGGCCTTATTGATTTTAAGGGGAACCCTTTGCCCAAATTCTTGAATTTTTATTTGAATTGTGGTCTGCCCCATAGAAAATAATTGTGAGATCCCATCCGAGATCTCAGTTGGGACGCGGCGTGAATCACACCTGGGATCCCATTCACGGCGTGAAACTTTCTTGGGATTCCCAGCTGGGAAAAATTTAAATCACGCCTGGGATGACTTGTGATCCCAGCTGAAAATTAACTGTGATTCCCAACTGGGATCCCATTCACGGCGTGAAACTTTCTTGGGATCCCACCTAGGAAGTGGGATCACATCTGAGATTTCTGCTATTTCACAGCTGGGATCTCATTTCCAGTATTGACATCCCAGCTGAATCCTCTGCAAAAAGCTGTCCATCACAAATTAAAATGGCATGAAAAATGTTTGCAATATCTTTAATGTTTTGATTGTAACTTTATACAACTATATTTATTGTCACTCAACTCTGGTCTCTTTGCTTAGTTTTAAACGTCTTAACTTATCCCTGTGCATAAAACACACATCAAACTCCTAGATCATACCTGCAATTAGAAAATGAAATAAGGATATATATTTTAAGTGTATAAACAATACAACTCAACTAGAAAACTGTGAGCAAAGCTCACTAATATCATACATTCTGTGAAAGTTCATTGGATTTCACCAAGGTCAAGGAGTAGTTTTCACTACAAAGTGTGTACCCCTATGGTGGATAAACAAACGGACACAATGATCACCATATACAGGGGGTATAATAAGAAATCTTTCCATAATCTATGAAAATCTACATGTACTTTCAACCTAATTCTAAAATATTCATGCCACACAATTATAATGTTACAGAAATAATAACAACAAAAGTCATGTGTTTGTCTCACAAAAAGCTAAAATTTCAGAGAAAAAAAAAGTTTAATCTAGGATCATAATGACATTGTTGAAGACACTGCAGAAAGACAATTTTGTGAAGTTTTACTTCTGTCTGAATCAAAGACACAGAAGTTTGGTATGCATACTTTTATAATTTCTAAGTAGGTCAAGAAGGCCCATATTTCTGTGGGAAAAAATGTATTTTTATCATTAAGATTCATTGTAGCCCACAATTTTCAATGCTCACTGGTCAATTTGAAAATAGATTATGTAAGAATTTTAATGTAAAGATGTATGTAAAATAAAATCAAGATGAAAAAAAAATTAAGGGGTGTATTGACAAACATAATGATGGTCTGAAAAGATAAGTTCGAAAATCTGACAAATTTCAAAACATGATAAGTGAGTGTCTTTAAAACGGTTAACTAAATAGAACATACATACTTCATTTGTGTATCGGATAAATCCTACAATATCTTTCTTGTGAAAATAGTGAAAATCAGTATTGGAACAGTTTTTTTTCGACGTTGTGGCATCTTCTTCCAAGGCTTGTACTGTAAAAATAAAATAGAAAAAAAATATTGAAACATTGATTCACATGAGTTGAGACGAAACAATATCATTTCAATATATGTAATGCATCTGTAATAAATTGTATAATATAAAGAAAAGATTAGGGAAAAAATTCATGAAAGCAAAATAGAATTATGACAAGAAAAGGCCAGATCATTAATCATATTATCTGGACAACACCAACTTCATTATTATTTTTGACTGGACAGAAAAGCAATATGACCTGGTGCCATACAACATTTGGTATTTAGTTATTTGGTACTTATATTATTTTATCTATTAGTAATAATGCACAACAAAATTTGTACATTTTGAAAGGAAAACACACCATAGCCTTTTGGTTTTAGGTGCTCGAGCTTCAATGTGTTACTTTCTTATTTTTGACACCTCTTCAAGTTCAAAAGCTTTATTCAAAGACGATATATATGACTACAATACAACATAAGCTCTCATGAGCTTTTAAATCGTCTATATATAAAAACTTAAAAGAACAAAGAGAAGCACATGCAGTACATAATTAAGACAATATTCAAGACAGTTAAAGCACATTACAACCTCTGTTGATAAATTTATCAAAGTTATTTTATGAACAAGGTTGTTGCGCCTTGCCATATTTTATAACCCCGCTGCTCATTTGAAAAAAAAATATATCAGGCTCATCAACTTAAAGATTGGATAAGAAATATCCAAGACCAGGTACGTTCCTTCTGCCCCCACCTCCAAAAAAAATCAAATGGTTGCTTCCTAAATATGACTAATTTGCACTATCGTTTTTGTAGAACTGAAGTTTAAATTGAAGTTATTTTGTCAGGATCTCACCGATATCAAACCCCCTTACTCCACTTTCCACGGGTTGGATGACTTGTAAACATTGTTGTATCCCTGGTTCCTGCAGACAGAGAGACTGAAACAGATTTATTTCGTCTGTGGGAAGGGGTCTCATAATAAAAAAAAACATGCCCAAATGACAGGAAAGGGTTGATATGGGAATAAAACAACTGGTAAATCCACGGTTGGAATGTTGTGCGAAAGACGTGATTTTTGTGTCATGTTTACCTGATTGTTCAATGAAAAGTCCAAGTGTGGTGACTAAACTCAAACAGTTTGCTAATCCCTGCACTCGATCATGTTGATAGTTTATCAGTGCTTTTAATTCAAGAAGAATCTGTCATGAACGTTGCATTCTTGCTGTCTTCCATGTTATAGACGCTTCAACGTGACGTCAAACTTTGCGTAATGTTCCGATTGTATAACGGAATGGAATGAACCATTTTCCGGAAGAAATGTGTACAGGTTTTTATGAAAGTTTTATTTAATACCATTTATTATTAATTGAAATGAATTATTTACTTGTATTTATTTACTGTAGCAATCTGACTAGTTTGCTGATCTTGATTACTCTCGTTGTTCCTTAGTACAAAAACCCAGGATATTACATTGTACCAGAGACAAAAAGATACATATATCTATGTGTCTCTGGTTATTTATATATATAAAACCTAAAAATCTTAGTTCAACAAAAAATTAAAATTATACTGACTGCCGGCAAGGATGTATAATGTCCTTGCTGCCGGTAACATTATTTTTGTTAAAAAAAATCAATACAAAATTACCTCCCTTTATAAAATTCCCAGCTGGCAAGAATGCAATTTATTTTTTTTCAAATCTGTTGTAACTTAACTTCAAAACATAAAAATATACTTTAAAATTAAATATGTTATATATCTTTATAAAGTTAAAGTAGTTTGCAAATACCAATATAAATAAATGCAAATAAAAATTTTGGTTTGTACCTTGAAGACAATAAAATTTTGTGATTACTATGTTTGTGAAAAATATGCTCAGATTCATTTCTGATCCATTAGTGATTCTGAGAGGGTATACTTTGATACAAGTTCTGTAAGAAGATAGACAAAAGACTATCAATTGGGCCTTTGATAAACAAAATATAAAAATACACATACTTTTAAGACTAATCTCTTAGTAGAGTGGTCAATACTTGAACACAAACATACAATAAGGTCTGTTAATTGTTTGAACATAAAAAATTCCCAAGTCTAATATCAGCAAAATATTCTAAAGCCATACTAATGTGCATACAAATGTGCATAATGTGAAAAGAAAACATAAACAAAATTTGAAAATATTCTACGTAATTCCCACTTAATCCCAGTTGTTCACAATTAATCCCACTAGTTCCCACTTGATCACAGCTATTCAGGTGGGATCTCACTTGTCGTCCCACCTGGGATTTGATATCCCATCATATCCCATCTGATCGGATGGGATTTTGGTGGGATCACGGCGGGATTTCCTGGGATCTCAGATGAATTTTCTATGGGGTATTACCTTGATTAGAAGGGGAACCCCTGCCCACATTTTTTTTGAATGGTGTTCTGTTATGGGTTGTAATGGATGGTGGATCTTTCAGTTGCCATGGAAACCAAACAAGAATACTGAAATTTAAGGAAAAAAAAGTATTCTGCTAAATTTTATGTTTTTTTTTTTTTACTATCGGAAATGCCTTTTTTCTATGTCAGCCATGGTCCAGGTGAGCGATACAGGCTCTTGAGAGCCTCTTGTTTTCTGAAGCTGTTAGTTGGATTCAATTGTTGATTTGCACAGAGCTTCCTTATGGTCCAATCTATCGTGTATTCGGATTTCAAGGTTACACGGTAAGCTTTTCCTGTTTGACGAGACGTCATTGTTTTTCATTGTTGTACAATATATGGAATTTTTCGTCACAATATTTTCTGAAACTGTAAGTTGGATTCAATTGTTGATTTGCACAGAGCTTCCTTATGGTCCAATCTATCATGTATTCCAATTTCAAGGTTACGTTATAAGCAATTCCTGTTTGCCTAGACGTCATTGTTTTTCATTGTTGTACAATATATGGAATTTTTTGTCACAATTTTTTCTGAAACTGTTAGTGGAATTCAATTGTTGTTTTGCACAGAGCTTCCTTATGGTCCAATCTATTGTGTATTCCGATTTCAAGGTTGCACAGTAAGCACTTCCTGTTTGCCGAGACGTTGTTTTTCATTGTTGTACAATAAATGGAATTTTTCGTCACAATATTTTCTGAAACTGTAACTCCTTTACAGAATGAAATCATATTTTGGCAAAAACTTTCTCATGATGGTCTGATAAGTATATACAGATTTCAAGGTTACCGCATAAGTACTTCCTGTTTGCCGAGACTTTATTGTTTTTTTTATTGTTGTACAGCATATGGAATTATTGTCACAATTTTTTTCTGAAACTGTAAGTGGGATTCAGTTGTTGTTATGCACAGAGCTTCCTTATGGTCCAATCTATCATGTATTCGAATTTCAAGGTTATGTCATAAGCACTTCCTGTTTGCCGAGATGTCATTGTTTTTCATTGTTGTACAATATATGGAATTTTTCATAACAATTTTTTCTGAAACTGTAAGTGGGATTCAGTTGTTGATTTTAACAGAGCTTCATTATGGTCCAATCTATTGTGTATTCGGATTTCAAGGTTACCACTTCCTGTTTGACGAGACATCATTGTTGTACAATATATGGAATTTTTCGTCACAATATTTTCTGAAACTGTAAGTGGGATTCAGTTGTTGTTTTGAACAGAGCTTCCTTATGGTCCAATCTATTGTGTATTCCGATTTCAAGGTTACACGGTAAGCACTTCCTGTTTGCCGAGACATCGTTGTTTTTCATTGTTGTACAGTATATGGAATTTTTCGTCACAACATTTTCTGAAACTGTTTGTGGGATTCATTTGTTGTTTTTAACAAATCTTCCTTACGGTCCAATCTATCGTGTATTAAAATTTCAAGGTTACATCATAAGCACTTCCTGTTTGCCGAGACGTCATTGCTTTACATTGTTGTACAATATATGGAATTTTTCGTCACAATTTTTTCTGAAACTGTAAGAGGGATTCAATTGTTGTATTGCACAGAGCTTCTTTATGGTCCAATCTATCGTGTATTCGGATTTCAAGGTTAGGTTATAAGCATTTCCTGTTTACTGAGGTGTCATTGTTTTTATTGTTGTACAATATATGGAATTTTTCATCACAATTTTTTTTGAAAATGTAAGGCAGTTTTAATTGTTGTGCACACAGTTATCATTGAAAATGTTGGTTTCTAGGATTATATAATTGTTTTTATACTTGTATTGTGTCCATACTTGTACTGTGTCCCGACACAATTAAATTTTCACTTGCCACATTGATTCAGGGTATAATGAGCGGGGGTATATCAGGCTGTCATTCAGCGCCAGCTCTTGTTTTCTATCAATGGGATTCTTTCCTGGGATTTCTTTTAAAGTAATATTTAGATTGTAGTCACCAGATTTTGCGGGTGCCCTATAGTTTTCACTTTGTCCGTCCGTCTGTCTGTCCGTCCGTCCTTCTGTCCGTCAACAATTTTTTTGGTCTCTGTTTTCTGGACTTTTACAGGTTGGAATGATTTCATATTTGGTCTGATGCTTCATGATGATGAGTTGTACCGTGTAAGCAATTTTCAGGTTTGCCGTGCCACCACTTTCTGTTTGCCAATACTTTTACCTTTTTATTATACCACTCCATGGATGAAAATTTTTCGTCAAAGTTTTCTTGGCTTCTACATGTGGGAATGATTTCATATTTGGTCTGAAGCTTTATGATGATGAGTTGTACCGTGTAAGCAATTTTCAGGTTTGCCGTGCCACTACTTCCTGTTTGCCAATACTTTTTATTATACCACTCCATGGATGAAAATTTTTCGTCAAAGTTTTCTTGGCTTCTACTGGTGGGAATGATTTCATATTTGGTCTTAAGCTTTATGATGATGAGTTGTACTGTGTAAGAAACTTTCAGGTTTGCTGTGCCACTACTTCCTTGTTGCCTAACTTTAACTTTTTAGCTCACCTGACCCGAAGGGTCATGTGAGCTATTGCCATCACTTGGCGTCTGTCGTCCGTACGTTGTCCGTCCGTTGTAAACTTTTTCAAAAATCTTCTCTTCTGAAACCACTG
Source organism: Modiolus philippinarum (assembly GCA_002080025.1). Classification (NCBI taxonomy): domain Eukaryota; kingdom Metazoa; phylum Mollusca; class Bivalvia; order Mytilida; family Modiolidae; genus Modiolus; species Modiolus philippinarum. The sequence continues at coordinate 11,251 of MJUU01004766.1, read as the reverse complement.
AACCAATTTTCACCAAACTTGGCCTGAATTATTATCAGGGTATCCTGTTTCAAAATTGTATCTGATGAGTCCGAGGACCAAACAACATGGCTGCCGTTACTAAAAATAGCACATGGGGGTAAATTGCTGTTTTTGGCAAATAACTCTAAAACCGTTACAGATATTTAAAATCTGACTGGGATAAAAGTGATCAGCATGGCAAGATCTACCCGCCCTGCAATTTTGAAGAATATCTGAATACCAGTTTTGGAGTTATTGCCCTTTTTCCTGAACTTTTTCAAAATTTAATATTTTTTATTTTTTATCAAAGAAACTATAGCAGATAGAGGTCAACTTAAATTTGCAAAAATGTTCAGCATATCAAGATCTACCCACCCTGAAATTTTGAAGAAAATCCAAAAACCCTTGTTGGAGTTATTGCCCTTTTTTCTCAGAATTTTCAAAATTTTCATATTTTTCGTCTTTTATTTCCAAGACTATAGAAGATGAAGGTTAAGTGTAAATTGATAAAATGTTTGACATGCTGTGGTGACTTCAAAAGTGGTGTTGAAAATCGTTCGTTGACCTCCATTTTCGAAATAGCCGCCAAAAAAAGGCGGGAAAATTCAACATTGTTCGATTTCAATAAAATTTGGTTTCCAAATAGATATTGATGTTTCGACTTCAAAACCAGTGTTGAAAATTGTTTGTTGACCGCCATTTTCAAAATGGCTGCCAAGAAAGGCGGGTAAAATTCAACGTTGTCCGATTTCAATGAAATTTGGTTTCCAAAAAGATATTGATGTCGCCACTTCAAAGCCGATGTTAAAAATTGTTCGTTGAATGCCATTTTCAAAATGGCCGCCAAAAAAGTGGGAAAGTTCAACATTTGTCCGATTTCAATTAAATTTGGTTTCCAAATAGATATTGATGTAGCGACTTCAAAAACTGATGTTGAAAATTGTTCGTTGACCGCCATTTTCAAAATGGCCGCCAAAA
>MJUU01004765.1:207305-251232 GCA_002080025.1 Modiolus philippinarum | reverse complement strand
AAAACAGTTGAGATCCCCACCCCTAAACCATATGGGCATGACAAAACAAGTTTAGTGGTCATCCCCGGGGGTCGGCCCCACATACATACATACATATTAATTTTATGTTTGTGGTTCACTGATGGTTTCAGCTAAGCAGAGTTTATTGAAGCAGAGTTTATTTCGCAGAAGATATAATCATTCAATAATAATTATTAATATTTGTACATTTATATTCCATGTATATTGATTTATAGTATTAAGATAGCTTCAGTGATTCAAACTTGAAGGAAATATTTCTTAATTTACCAGGTTAGCACAAATAAATACATCAACATTCACTGTAAGCTCGTGATAACGGTCAAGGTCTGATTGTCAATGATACATGCGTTCACAAAAATTCGTGCATTTCGACTTTGCTGGGAGCGGGGGGATGTGCAGTCTCTGACTGCTGCGTTTCATTTATGGTTAATGTCTGCTGTCACAATGTTTTGGTTTGTTTAAGTAGTTTAGGAGATGGGTAACTGTTTGAATGTTTTGGTTTGTTTATGATTAAAGAAATGGGTAGCTGTCCAAATGTTTTGGTTTGTTTAAGTTGTTTAGGAGATTGGTAACTGTCAGAATGTTTTGGTTTCTTTATGGTTAAAGAAATGGGTAACTGTCCAAATGTTTTGATTTGATTCTGAGTTAAGTAATTATTAAGAAGGTGGGTAGCTGTCAAAATGTTTTGGTTTGGTTATGCCTTGGGATATGTGTAGCTGTCAATATGTTTTTGGTTTGGTTATTGTTTCGGAAATGTGTAACTGTCAAAGAGTTGGTTTAGCTATGGTATAGAAGCTGAGGAGTCTTATTTTTTAAATTCAAAAGATTAACCAAATACCTCCAGAGGATAGCTTACATTTTTGTTGCTAGTTTTGGAAATTAAGATATTTGTTCTTAAAATTTCAGAATATCAATTACTTGTTTAATTGGGTAACAATTTATTTATCTGTTATTTTATTTTAGCAAATGAAAAAATCAGAGAAATAAAGACCAAGCCAAAGAATACAGCTCAAATGGTAAGATTGTTTTCTTTTCATTTATGAAGGAACTAATTTAAGAAAGAATAAGTATATCTTGACAAAAGTCAACATTCTCAAGCTGTTTTTACCCTGTTCACAAGAATTCCTAATTCATCCATCCTGTCAGATAATCATTAAAATGTTCTTTAAAGAAGTGTAAGTGGTATTCTTTCAGGTTGATTGTTAACTATTTTCAAGGTTTTGGCTATCAAGGTTCAGTCAGTGTATAATGAATGAACAATTTAGTCAGTGTATTAGGGATGCTACAGTTTAGTCAGTCTTTCAGTCATATTTCAGCTTAGTCACTCTATCAGACATAGTAGGGATTACTCCATCTATCAAGCATACTTCAGTTTAGGCAGTCTGTCAAGTATAGCAGTTAAGTTAGTGTATTAGGAATGCTACAGTTTAGTCATTCTATCAAGCATACTCTAGTTAAGTCTGTCTTCAGGAATACTTCAATTTAGTCAGTCTATCAGGCATACTTCATTTTAGTCAGTCTATCAAGTATACTTCAGTTAGCTTTCAGGCATTCCTAAATTTAGTCAGTCTATCAAGAATACTTCAGTTTTGTCAGGCTATCAGGTATACTTCAGTTTCGTCAGTCTTTCCTGCATACTTCATTTTAGTCAGTCCATCAAGTATGCTTCAGCTCAGTCAGTCTTTCAGGCATACCTCATTTTAGTCAGTCACTCTATCGAGTATACTTCAGTTTAGTCAGTCTTTCTGGCATATTTAAACTTAGTCAGTCTACAAGTATACTTCAGTTAAGTCAGGCATTCAGGTATACTTCAGTTTCGTCAGTCTTTCAGGTATACTTCAATTCTATCAAGCATACTTCAGTTTAGTTTGTCTTTCAGGTATACTTCAATTCTATCAAGTATACTTCAGTTTAGTCTGTTTTTCGGGTATACTTCAATTTAGTTAATCTATCAAGATTTTAATCAGTCTAAAAGACATACTTTATTTTAGTCAGTCTATCAAGTATACTTCATTTTAGTCAGTCTGTCAAGTATACTTCAGTTTAGCCAGGCATTCAGGTATACTTCAGTTTCCTCAGTCTTTCAGGCATACTTCAATTTATCCTGTCTATCAAGTATAACTCAGTTTAGTCAGTCTTTCAGGTATACTTCAATTCTATCAAGTGTGCTTCAGTTTAGTCAGTCTTTCAGGCATACTTCATTTTAGTCAGTCAGTCTATCGAGTATACTTCAGTTTAGTCAGTCTATCAAGTATACTTCAGTTAAGTCAGGCATTCAGATATACTTCAGTTTCGTCAGTCTTTCAGGTATACTTCAATTCTATCAAGAATACTTCAGTTTAGTCTGTCTTTCAGGTATACTTCAATTCTATCAAGTATACTTCAGTTTAGTCTGTATTTCAGGTATACTTCAATTTAGTTAATCTATCAAGATTTTAATCAGTCTATTAGACATACTTTATTTTAGCTAGTCTATCAAGTATACTTCATTTTAGTCACTCTATCAAGTATACTTCAGTTTAGACAGGCATTCATGTATACTTCAGCTTCCTCAGTCTTTCAGGCATACTTCAATTTAGCCATTCTATCAAGTATACTTCAGTTTAGTCAGTCTTTCAAGTATACTTCAGTTTAGTCTGACTTTCAGGTATACTTCAATTCTATCAAGTACACTTCAGTTTAGTCTGTCTATCAGGCATACTTCAATTTAGTCAGTTTATCAAGTATACTTCATTTAAGTCAGTCTATCAAGACTACTTCATTTTAGTCAGTCTATCAACTATACTACATTTTAGTCGTCTATTAGGCATACTTCATTTTTTCAGTTTATCAAGTATAATTCATTTTAGTCAGTCTTTCAGGCATACCTCAATTTGGTCAGTCTATCAAGTATACTTCATTTTAGTTACCGTAGTCTTTCAGGCATACTTCAATTTAGTCAGTCTATCAAGCATACTACATTTTAGTCGTCTATCAGGCATACTTCATTTTTCAGTCTGTCAAGTGAACTTCTTTCAGACATACTTCAATTAGTAAGTCTATCAAGCTAAAACAGTGTAGTCAGTCCTTTTGACGAATTAAAGTTTTGAAGGTTTAAAATCAAGCTTTTTAGGATATACTTATATTTTAGTCAGGTCAGTTTTGTTAATGACATATATAATGCTATGCAATTTAGAATCTTTGTTGATGATGAGGACCATAATGGCTGCTTTTATAGTGAAATTTTTTGGTTTAATCATAGAAGTGTGCAAGCTGAATTAAGAACAATTAACTGTTAAGAAAACTTGCTGGTTTTAACCATTCTTCTTTAATATAATCATTTAGAGATGATGCTTTCACTTTTTTGTATCAAAGCCTCAGAAAATTGCAACAGCTTTTTCATTTGTTGCTATGGCAATATAAATGATTTATTATGGTTTAACTTTAATTGAAATATTGAAAAACTGCAGGTACAGAGCTGAATATTTATGAACTTCCAAATTAACTCTGTGTGAAGCCTGATAACGGGAATCAATAGATTGTTCCTTTATGCAAGGTGTTGTGTGGTGAATTACATTTTTTACCTGTTGTTAATTAAAATTTCAGGAAGTGCTGTTTACCTGGCATACATAATGTAAACAGCTGTTTTACTTGTTTGACAAACTATAGGATCAAAGAAAGGTTGAGTTATTAGGATATAATGACTTATTTCCTAACTCCACCCCATTTAATAACGGGTGCCTGAACTTTAAGTTAACTAAGACACCACCCATCTGTTGTGATCTATTCAATATGTATTTGTAGAAAAGATTTAGGGAAGTACAGTTATTATTTGGTCTACAATTTCAAAACAACAATGAATTTGAATATGACATGCTTAAACGCATTGACCACTAGAGATGTTAAGAAGTTATAAACTTATGAACCACACTCAACAAAGACGAGTTAGACAATGTCAACTATGCATTAATTTGCAAATTACTCCCACTGCAAAAGATGATTAATGTTTGAAGTTCTGTTTATGACTTATTGAGTAAATTTAATTTCTGGAAAAGCCAAATATGGTGACAATTTTAGGCAACCAAAGGTCTCATCAATGCAAAAAATGTACTGTAATTGTCCTATTAGAATCAAAATAATTCATGGAGATTCCAGTTAATTGGGCTGGCCATTTTTGTCATTTTTTTACCTCACCTGGCCTTAAAGGCCATGTGACCTTTTGCCATCACTCGGCGTCCGTAGACTTTTTATATTTTAACTATCTCCTCTGAAACCACTGGACCAATTTGAACCAAACTTTACAGGAATAATGTTTGTAAGGTCCTTTAATAACATTGCTTAAATTTTTCAGATTGGCCAAAAATCATGGCCGCCAGGCCGAACATTATTTAACATTGGACCCTATTGGAAAAGGACATTTTGACTATCTCCTCTGAAACTACTGAAGAGAACTGACCCAAACTTTACAGAAATAATGTTTCCAAGGGCCATCACTAAAAGTGCCCAATTTTTTCCGATCTGCCAAAGAACTTGGCTGTCTGTGTTGAACATAGTTCAATATTGTTCCCTACTGGAAAATACACATTTTGACTATCTCTTTTGAAATGACTTGAGCAGATTAAACAAAACTGTATGGAAGGTCCTTCACTTAGATTACTGCCAATTACAGTTCCTCAGATATAAAAATCTGCTGAAACCAGAAAGCCAGGTGAGTGATACAGGCTCAGCCTTCTGAGCCTCTAGTTACCCCTCATTTAAACTCAGGGTAAAATTATATAACATAAATGGCCATCACCTTGTAAAACAAGGTTAAACTGGAGTCTCCTGGAATTATTTCTAAATTGAATACATTGGCTGTAGTTATCTAAGACTGCAAGGAGGTAGGGGTATAGACTGCTTTGAATTCTTCTCTATAAATCATGATACATATCATTCATATTTTCATGCCAAAAAGTTCAAGATTCAAACAGGAAACTTAATGTGTTTATCAGTATATATGGGAAATTTTTCGTGGAAAGATTTCTTTGATCATGTATATAGTAATGATATGATATTTGGTCTGAATCTTTTATAGTAGGATGAGTTGTATCGTGCCTCCCCTTTCCAGGTGTGTCACTTATCTTACTGCCTATTTGCTGATTCATTGATTGATATTTTTAGAACAATTATAATAAAATTTTCAAAAAAGATTCTTGGGCTGTGTATTAATGATGATGAGTTGAACCATGTGTCCCCATTCCAGGTCTACTTGTCTACTGGCTGTTTGTTAAATAATTGTTTCGGGGCAATTTATTATAAAATTTTTGTTCAAAGATTTCTTGTCTATTTGATATTGGGTATGAAGAATTAATATGGTGAGTTGTACCATGCAATGGCATGCATCCCTTTTCTAGGTCTGTCATCTACTTCCTGTTTGCTGACAGGGGCATGCATGTCCAATGAACATCAATGGTACATGATGGATTAACTATATTTTATCATTATAGTAATCAGATGACGGAAGATAAAGAGGACATCTTGATCAAACTAATGACTTTTCTTGTTTATTTCACACAAAATTAAGTTTTTGTAACATATTGATCCTAAATTTTGTTTTCTGATTGTGTTCAATAAACTGCAATAATGAATAAAATCCAAGCTGTCACTCATAGCCAAGGCTCTCAGTGGGATATAAAATTTGAATAATTCAAGCTTTTTTCTGTGAAGTTTCCATTATCACCTATTCTTTCTTTGTGATGTGACCATTGATGAAGATAATAGTATGATGAAAATTAAAGCTTTCCTTTAAAACATAATTACTGATCTATAAAATTGATTTGGTTTGTTGAAAGGAAGCATCTGCCATATGAGTATAAACAAACGATTTCTGTTACACCTGTAAATACTATATCTTACATCAGCAACCCACTCTATCATTGTTCTGTAGACAGGTAAGAATTATTTACTTACCAAAAACATTTCTGTATGAGCTTTTGTACATTTTATTACATGCTCCTTCCTTTGTAGAAATGATGTTTGATAACATAGGAAGTTTCTTTGCATTTTTAAGTTACAGAACTATAACATGGATATTCCATATTGATTTGTATACATATGCAATAAACCCATTCATGGACACCAAAATGTTGTTTATTTCTTGTTTTATTCTAGTGGTCACTTTTAAGGTTAAGTAGGAAAAAAGAAAGGATATGGAGTGAATGTACAGGTGACAAAAACCCACACGATACATAGAAAACTCCAGTTAAATCAAGGACAGGGCTTTTATTCCTGTCTACATCAAGACATTTTTGAGATGGTAAATTGGCAGGGTTGCAATATTCTGATTTTAGCTCACTATAGGCATCGATGTTCCATCCATCGGTAATTTCTGTGCATAGCTTTTGCATTTCAGTTCAGCCGCTGTTACTAAAAATAGAATATAGGGCAAAATTTAAGTTTTTGCCTATAACTCAAAAACAGTTACAGATGACAAAATGTGACACTGATAAATTGGCATGGCAAGATCTATGCATCCTGCAATTTTGAAGAAAATTGAATCTTCTTTTTGGGGAGTTATTGCCCTTTATCAGCAAATTGTCCATGTTATTTTATTTTTTTGTTCAGCTCAATTTTGTAAAATCATTTTTTTTTTAAATTTCAATGTTCAGAAGCATAAACTGTAGAGCAAATCTGTGTTCAGTCAAGATATTTTTGTTTTGTTTTGTATAGAATAGATCAATTTGGACTTTACTTTACCCAGAACAAAAACTTGCTTGAAATTTCTTGTTTTCAATGACATTGCTGAATAAAAGTTGTGACATAGTTTTTGTGAATTTCTGACCTCTTCACTGCAAATTCAGTGATTCATTCAAATAATAACTGTTTCAATTGCCATTTTATGATATTTATTTTTAGGCCAAATATGAGTCTTATCATACCTCCTTTTTTACTGATTTTCTCCAAAAACAAACTAATTGAGTAAAATATAGCCAATAAATTTACCAGATCCAATATATTTTAAGTAAATGATTACATAAGCCAGAAGTTTGTGGGAAATTTCAATCTAAAATAAACAAATTTAAAGCTATTGAATCACCTAATTTGACTTAAACTTAATTTTATAGGGTTTTCTCTCATAGCTAAATTAACTCCAGGGGATAACAGTTGAAGAAAAATTGAGTAGTTTATCAAGATTTATGTAAAATCAATGTGAATGACTCAATGATTTCAAGGAATTGTAGTGACAATGTTATAGATTGTTGTCTATTGATTTACATCACTTTTCCCTTCAGCCATCTCTATATTGACACCATGCCATGTCCATCTGCCTGGTTAGAGTGTCCAGTACAGGATGACTATAGAACACAGTCACTTATAGTGTCACAATAGAATTGTTTAAAGTGCATGTCTCTTAGGACCATTAGGGAGTACACTGTCCATCATTCAAGCCTGGTCTATAATCATTATCTTGTAAATATCACAGGGTATAATTTACAAGGAAATTAGATAGACACGGTGCCATCTTCATTAAGGTGATTAATTTTTGTACAGAAGAAAGAAGAAATATGTGTTAAAACATTTTTATGACATAGAAGTGTTAGAATGCATTGGACTTCTCTATTGCCTGTCAAACAGAAGTGACATTACGGGGATGAATAACAGGTCAATTATAATGTAGAATCATTTTTCTGATGTTTAACCAAGATTCAAAATCAGAATGTGAATTCGTGTGTTCTTGTTGAAGATGTAGATTAAATAAGAATTCTGTTTGGTGTGAATTTTGTTTTTTTATTTCCACGGAAATTTTCCTCGGTTGCAGCATACATCAATGATAGCATTGTGAATCTTTGCTGTCAATACTTACAGAATACTTTACATTAGATCGCTATTTCAAGGTCATGATAGATCTATACTTGTAGGTCATATATGATCTTTACTCCAAGGTCAAATTACTTGAACATTTTCTCTAGGATCAGTATTTCAAGGTCAGATTGGATCTGTACTTCAAGGTCATATAATATCTGCAGGTCAATTTCATAATATATTTTTAGTGTATGGTTGGTTATATTGGATCATTACATAATTGTTGTCATTCTTTATGGTCATGTTAGATCTGTAATTCAAGGTCATATAATATCTGCAGGTCAAGGTCATAATATATTTTTAGTGTATGGTTGGTGATATTAGATCATTACATAATTGTGGTCATTCCTCATGGTCATGTTAGATCTGTAATTCAAGGTCATATAATAATTGCAGGTCAAGGTCATAATATATTTTTAGTTTACTTTAATGTAATATTCAGGATCATAATGTTTGTATATATGATCTTTAGTACATCTACTTTAAAATTATAATTGGCCTTTTACTAACACACTCAAATTTTTAGCAAATGTACAGCAAAACTAAGGGGATTCCAATGTACATGAAAAACAAGAGAAGGGGCAGTCGGAAATGACAGCTAATCCCCTCGCCCGTTTATTGAATGTTTGTCTAGTAATATGAACACTCAAGGTAGTTGTACTATTCAAGATCTGGCTTGTTACTTAAACCTGAGCCAGTCATGCAAGAAATGTTGTAACCTTATTTCAATCAGGAGCCTCATACCTAAAGCATATATGCATCCACTGATGAAAGATTAATCTTCTGCAAAATCCAGACTAACACCAACTTTATCCTAAGTCACTCATGCGTGAAATGTAGGTCAAAGTGACTCAATTTTCATATGGAGCTTCCTAACTTTACAGGACACCTCTACATGCAAAATATTATTCCTCTACAAGTTGTAGTATCCCAGATCTGGACTCTTACAAAAACTTTAAGCTAAGTCACTCATGTATGGAATGTATGTCAAAGTGACCTAATGTTTATCTGGAGCTTCCTAACTTTATAAGATAAATCTACTTATAAAATATTATTCCTCTACAAGTTGTAATATCACAGATCTGGACTCTTACAAAAACAGTTAACATAAGTCACTCATGCATGAAATGTAGGTCAAAGTGACCTAATTTTTATCTGGAGCTTCGTAAGTTTACAAGACACAGCTACATACAAAATATTATACTTCCACGACTTGTAGTATCCCAGATCTGGACTCTTACAAAAACTTTAACCTAAGTCACTCATGCATGAAATGTAGGTCAAAGTGACCTAATTTTTACCTGGAGCTTCGTTACTTTCCAAGACCCATTTACATACAAAAAAATTATTCCTCTACGAGTTGTAGTATCCCAGATCTGGACTCTTACAAAAATTTTAACCTAAATCACTCATGCATGAAATGTAGGTCAAAGTGACCTAATTTTTTTACCTGAAGCTTCGTAACTTTCCAAGACGCATCTACATACAAAATATTATTCCTCTACGACTTGTAGTATCCCAGATCTGGACTCTTACAAAAACTTTAACCTGAGTCACTCATACATGAAATGTAGGTCAAATCCACCTATTCTATATATCAACCTCAAGTTCTCCCCAAGATGCATCCATGGACAAAACCTTGTCCATCTATGACTTGTTATTCAAAAGATATATGGTCTTAAGTTCGAACGGACGGGCAAACGGACTAACGGAGGTACGAGTAAACACTATATCCCCTCCCCAACTTCGTTGGGCGAGAGGATAACAACACATTTTTTGATGAACTTGGTGTGACCTTGAGACCTTCAACAATAAACTCAACAGTCTTTATTTTTATGTAAAAGTTTACTTTTTATAGACTTCTCTTTAAATATCTTAAGTTATTATATTTACAATTACTGCTAGATGATGTGCTGTATTTTGTCAAGGTCATATAAAGAGGTAAGATGTCAAATAAGGATATGACCTTTAAACTATCAATCTTGCTGTCTGTGATTAAATTCTATTTTTGATCTATGAAAGTAGATTTGAATACAGTTTGTTCCAGCTGTCTAAAAGTCAAAATCAATAGAATTAAATCAAAATACGGTAAACAACACCATCTGCAGAGCTTATTTACATCTACCAAGGGTCTTATAGAGTCTGCTATCTATTCATACAGCCACTTATAGATTCTTCAACTATTTAAATGACATAAAAGGGGAAATATTGATGAATTCAAGAAATTTCTATGGAGTAAATTTGATTTTTTTCTGAAACAAATAATATGATCTCATGCCTTGTCCTAAATGAAAAGGAATATTTTCTAAAAAATTCATGAATATGTTATATTTGTAAACAAATCTGTTGTTTTTTCCCATGCACAGTGAATAAAAGTGATATTATGATTATGCACATATAAATTATGTTTGAAGTTACCATAAGATTTTATCATAAACATATTGATTTTACTTTCTGTGACAATAAGATATTTATCAGAAATTGAAATACTTTGTGCTTTGCCACCTGCTTTAAATTACTACCCTACAACTGTGTAACATTAAACAACCACCTTACAATTTCCTAGGTAACATTACTGTAAGCTTGCTGGATAAGCATTCATTTTCTTCATACTCATCTTTGATTTTGTCCATTAACATGTACTTTTGATGTAGATATCCCGGTTAATGAAAAATAGGAGTTACTAAGACAACCTTTAACATGAAACTTCCTTTTCATTGAAGTCTTAAAACATTATCTTATTTTATCTAATACTAAATGATGCCAAATGGTTCTGTGTAAATCACATATATTATAAAAAGGCTATATGATAACCTTGAAATAAAGGGTATGGTAAGGTGAAATAAAGGGTATGGTAAGGGGAAATAAAGGGTATGATAAGGTGAAATAAAGGGTATGGTAAGGTGAAATAAAGGGTATGGTAAGGTGAAATAAAGGCTATGGTAAGGTGAAATAAAGGGTATGGTAAGGTGAAATAAAGGGTATGGTAAGGTGAAATAAAGGCTATGGTAAGGTGAAATAAAGGCTATGGTAAGGTGAGATAAAGGGTATGATAAGGTGTAATAAAGGGTATGGTAAGGTGAAATAAAGGGTATGGTAAGGTGATATTAAGAAATTCTACAATTTTGAAAGGGATAAATCAAGCTAAAATATTGATTGGCTATGGTATGGGTCTCTTTTCTAGATGTATGTTATTTAAAAGACATCACAACTCATGAGTGTTTAGGAAATACATGAGTCAACACTCAGATCATACAGTTCAATGGAAACAACTGATCACCACAAAAACTGAAATAATGAACACTGTGTATCTTTTCTATCCTGAACATACTCTGGAACACCAGAGCAACTAGGACACACTACTGAGCTATACAGGACAAACACTGAAACACCAATCCAACTATGGTACTCTTAACTCACAATTCCACTGCCTTCCATATACAGGGATGATTTTCTTCCAATATTGACAGTTTTGATTTGTGTTTACAATTCTTGTAGAGAATAGCAGTTAAGGATTCCAGTTGGCCATTTCTGCTTTGTATTTGTTTTCAGCATAAATCATCGAAGTATATATTTAGGTACACTTTAGACATAACCAAAGCAACCCAAGTTTCCACTTCCTTTTATGCAGGGAACACTCTTTGATAACGTACCAACAATTTTCTATCACATATTCTGTATCACACGTTACATGTAATTAGGACAGTCTACATGATTTTCCACTGTTGTATACAGAGCATAAACTCTGGAACACTTAAGCAACTAGGACAATCTACTCAAGCTTCAATTGCCTTTTATAAAGGGTGTACACTCGAACATAAAAAAACTTGAAGTTTTCACTGCCTATTACACTGGTCATACTCTAAAACATGAAAACAAAAATATAGGACACCCTTAACTAGGGCTTCCTCTACATTTCATACCGTGTACAATGCTGGCTCTAAGAAGCAACTAGGGCACTCTACCCAAGCACCAATTGCCTTGTTTAAAGGATCTTTCAGGAAAATCAAAACAACTTATGTTTTCACTGCTTTTTATACAGAGCACACAGTGGAAGACCAAAGCAACTCAAGTAACCTCTAACTTTCATACAGGGAACACACTAAACACCAAAAAACTGGGACACTGTACTCAAGCTTCCACTGCCTTTTATACAGGTAATACTGTGGAACACCAGAACAGCTAGGACAATGTACTCAAGTTTCTACTTCATTTCATACAGCATACACTCTGGAAAACTCAAAAGAACAATAACCAAAACAACTCAAGTTTTCACTGCCTTTTTCCCAGGACACACTCTGGAACACCAAAGCAGCTAGGACACTCTACTCAAGCTTCCACTGCATTTTATATGTGGCACACTCTGGAACACCAAAACAGCTAGAAACTTTTACTGCATTTCATACACTCTGGTAGGACACTCTGCTAGAGATTCTACTGCCCTTTAAACAGGGCACACTTTGAAACACCAAAACAGCTAGAAACTTTTACTGCATTTCATACACTCTGGTAGGACACTCTGCTAGAGATTCCACTGCCCTTTAAACAGGGCACACTTTGGAACACTTAACCAGCTAGAAGTTTCCACTGCATTTCATACAGTGTACACTCTCATAGGACACTCTACTCAAGCTTCCATTGCCTTTTATACAGGCCACACTCTGGAACACAAAAGAAATTAGGATACTCTACTCCAGCTACCACTGCCTTTTATGTAGGGCACACTCTGAAACATCAAAGTAACTAGGACACTCTACTCTAGCTTCAATTGCCTTTTATACAGGGACATTCTGAAACACCAAAGAAACTAGGACACTTTACTCAAGCTTCCACTGTCTTTTATACAGGGCACACTCTGTAACACTAAAATAACTAAGAGCTTCCACTTCATGTTATACAATGTACACTCTGGTAGGACATTCTACTCAGAGTTCTGCCTTTTAGATGGGAACACTGGAAAGCCAAAGTAACTAGGACATTCTACTCTAGCTTCAACAACCTTTTATACAGGGACACCCTTGAACACCAAAGAAACTAGGGCACTCTACTCAAGCTTCCACTTCCTTTTATAAAGGGAACACTTTGGAATAACAACTCAACTAGGACACTCTACACAAGCTTTCACTGCCATTCGATACTGCACATTACTAGAAAATCTTGAAATAATGAAATTCCAGTTTAAACATCTAGACTGGTTTACTGTAATCTTATTTTATTTTTTGATGAAGAAAATTATATTCCTTAAAACATTATCTTTGTCTGAGTATGCTGTCACAGACAGCAATGTCCCAATCATAAAAATAATTTAAAAAATTAAATGTATATTTGGTATGCTTGTTTTAAAAGCATTCCTCCATTAAAAGTAAGACACTATCAATTTGTATTCCATTTAGTTTCTGTCAAGAATTTTAAGTGCTCATCCTTTTGTAATTACAAAGACAGCTGAAGATGTAAGATTTCTTGGTAATTGGTAATGTGATGGCAATTGCATTGTTAAATATGACATTTTAGCGTTAACAGCTTTGAATTTGGCCTTATTAGACTTGTTTAGACATCGGGCTTAAAGAAGATATTTGTAAGGATAATGTTATAATATGAAGTTTTTTTGTGATTGACATTTTGGTGTAAAGTCATTTTTTTACAGAAATCGGTAAGACTTCGTCTAGACACGATCAAACAAGATTGACAGCTGATATTTACAATGTCTTCCCAAACTGTCTTGTTCAATGAGTCTCCTTAATTCTGATTAATTAAAGAGGTTGTTCATTGGAATGAAGATAATTTGGAAATTAATGTCTATAAAATTCAGGGCATGATATTTTTTGTCCTTAATTTTTAGTTCACCTCAATGAAGTTTTGAGGGACTATTGGAGTACCCCAGCGTCCGCATCCATGTCCACATCCTCGTCCATGTCCGCATTTAGGTATATGTCTTAGTAACTATACAGGGTAGGGTCATCAAAATTTGCATGCAGGTGCATCTTTGGTTGAATCACAGCCTCCAAGAAAATTATGTCTCTCTGAGCTATATTTTCCCCTTGAGTGGCTTCCATTTGAATTTACATCCAAGTCCATATCTTTGTAACTATACTGTAAACATGGAAATTTTCGCAGCAGTTTTATTTTCGCAATTTTCGCAATTGGGATGGAAACGCGAAAATAAAACGGCGCGAATGTACTTGTTTATTATTGAATTCAATGGTCATCAATTTGGCAGTGCGAATTCAAAACTGTGCTGACTAAAATCCTGTCAATTTACCGTGAAATAGAGGACAGCGCGAAAATTTCCCGGTTTACAGTACATAATATGATCATCTAACCTTGCACATGCATGCATCTGTAATGGTAGGGCAGCATCCAGGCAAAATTAGGTCCGCTAGAGTGACTTACATTCAAGTTTATATCTGAGTTAAGATCAGGTCAGCATCCAGGCAAAATTAGGTCACTTTGACCTATATTTTCGCTTGAGTGACTTACATTCAAGTTTATGTCCTGAGTTCAGATCTCAGTCACTGGTAGGGTCTTCTAACCTTGCATGTATATGCATCTCTGATAGTAGGAATATAAGGTCACTTTGACCTATATTTTCCGCTTGAATAACTTACATTCAAGTTTACATTCAAGTTCAGATTTCAGGGACTGTACATCATGTAGGATCACCTTGTATGTGAATGCATCTCTGATGGTAGGTGACAGCACCCAGGCAAAATTAGTTTACTTTAACCTACATTTTATGCATGATTGAGTAACATTAATGTATACATCGGAGTTCATATCTCAGTAACTGTACATTGTAGGATCATGTAACTTTACATATGCATGCATTTTTGATGGTAGGTCAGCGTCCAGGAAAAATTGGGTTGCTGTGACAATGTGCCATAAGGAGGCAAACTTTGTACTCTTTGATTACCTATGTTTTTTCAAGCTATCGCCCTGGAGCTTCATGATCAAAATTAACAATCTAAATGGTCTAGTCCAGTTTTAAAAAAATGTGTATATTGGAAATAATCTCCATCCACATGACTGCATTTCATTCAAAGATGAAATATATGATAGTTACTTGGTGTAAAATAATCCTTTCTCTATCTCAATTGTTGAGATTAACATTTTAATCATACCCCCTGAAACACAGGCCCTATTCATATTTTCAAATAAATTTTGTTTAAACCAATGTTCAAAGTAGGCTGGGGATTTCATAATGGAGTTATTGCCATTTCCTCAACATAATCATACATTTTATCTTATAATTGTCATTCTGCTGCTTTTAAAGGTTATTTCTGTGTGCCATATAAGTTGTTTTTTTATGCCCCTGCTGTTAGGTGACGGGGGCATTAAGTTTTACCCTTGTCCGTACGTCTGTACGTCGGTCCGTCCGTAGGTACGTCTGAAATTTTCGTCAAAGATTTCTCAGCTTGTGTATGCAGGAATGATTTGATAATTGGTCTGAAGCTTTGGTATGATGAGTTGTACCGTGTCTCCCCTTTTCAAGTCCGTCGCTCATCTACTTCCTGTTTGCTGAAATATCTGTACGGCGGGGGCAACCATGTCCCATGGACATATTTTCTTTTATTTGTTTTTTTTACTTTTTGTAAGTGAAGTAAGGTCATTGGGAGCCTCTAATGTCCTTTACTTTGGCTAAAATCCTTAAGAAATTTACCTGGTATAAGTAACTTTTCCAAAGTACAGATTAAAAACATAATCCTCAGCTCAAAAAAATAATTAGGGCCCGGCATTGAGATGTGAGTGCCCTATAGTTTTCACTTTGTCCATCCGTCTGTCTGTCCGTCATTCCGTCCGTCCGTCCGTCTGTCCGTCAACAATTTTCTTGGTTGCAGTTTTCTGGGCTTCTACATGTGGGAATGATTTCATATTTGGTCTGAAGCTTTATGATGATGAGTTGTACCGTGTAAGCAATTTTCAGGTTTGCCCTGCCACCACTTCCTGTTTGCCGATACTTTAACTTTTTATTATACCACTCTATGGATGAAAATTTTTCGTCAAAGTTTTCTGGGCTTCTACAGGTGAGAATGATTTCATATTTGGTCTGAAGCTTTATGATGATGAGTTGTACCGTGTAAGCAATTTTCAGGTTTGCTGTGCCACTACTTCCAGTTTGCCGATACTTTTAACTTTTTATTATACCACTCTATGGATGAAAATTTTTCGTCAAAGTTTTCTGGGCTTCTACATGTGGGAATGATTTGATATTTGGTGTAAAGCTTTATGGTGATGAGTTGTATTTTGTTAGCAATTTTCAGGTTTGCCATAACACTACTTCCTGTTTGCCAATACTTTATCTTTTTATTATACCACTACATCGATGAAAATTTTTCGTCAAAGTTTTCTTGGCTTCTACATGTTGGAATGATTTCATATTTGGCCTGAAGCTTTATGATGTTGAGTTGTACTGTGTAAGCAATTTTCAGTTTTGTCGTGCCACTACTTCCTGTTTGCTGATACTTTAACTTTTTATTATACCACTCTATGGATGAAAATTTTTCGTCAAAGCTTTATGATGATGAGTTGTACTGTGTAAGCAATTTTCAGGTTTGCTGTGCCACTACTTCCTGTTTGCCGATACTTTAACTTTTTATTAAACCATTCTATAGATGAAAATTTTTGATAAAGTTTTCTGGGCTTCTACTAGTGGGAATGATTTCATATTTGGTCTGAAGCTTTATGATGATGATTTGTACCGTGTAAGCAATTTTCAGGTTTGCCATGCCACTACTTCCTGTTTGCCGATACTTTAACTTTTTATTATACCACTCTATGGATGAACATTTTTGTCAAAGTTTTCTTGGCTTCTACAACTGGGAATGATTTGATATTTGGTTTAAAGCTTCATGATGATGAGATGTATCGTGTAAGCTATTTTCATGTTTGCCATGCCACTACTTCCAGTTTGCCAATACTTTTTAACTTTTTATTTTAAAATATTTTCATAAACAAACTTGTTAATTTGGTACAAAGGAAGTGACTGCCTATTGCAGACCCTCCTGCGTTCAGCAGTACCTCTATATATATATAGTTGGTTATATTTGTATGGCATAATTGTATCGTATGAACCAGTCACATTGCTCTAAATTTACTTTTGATCAGCTATGAATTTGGTTAATGCTCAATTCCTATTACTCATCAGTTTAAAAAAAAAAGGTGACATCAATTTTTCTTTTCAAGTCATTTAAATCTACAGCTGCTCTACCTGGGGTATGTATTATAAAAGTAAAATGGTCACACTTGGGCAGATGTAGATTTAAATGTCCAGGTTGATAGCTGAAAAGAAAATTATTGAAGCATGATTTTGAAAAAGGTAGAATCAATTTCAAAACTGATTGTGTGATGGGTATTGAACAATGACCAAGGTCATAGTAGATCAGATATAACATATGAGCATTACACTGTTGTCGTTGTTTTATTAGAATTCATGTGCGCAGTCATTCTGGTTTTTCATCATTTTCTTTGATAGCTAGAATTATCATTGAACTTTGATCATTTTTAACAACTGGGTTTTCCCTTTTCATTATTGACCTATAAAGCACTTTGCAATTTTTCATGGCAACTTTCAGACATTTCTTTAATTTGTTAGGACACAAAATAGACTGTATCGGAACCTACAAACTATCAATATTTACAGATGATTCACATATCCCATGATTCATTGTGACAATTAGGAACATACTTCACAAATCTTCAATAAATCTGTAAACGCAAGAACTTCATTAGTTTTTAGAATGTCTAAATGTACACGTCCTACAAACATTAGTACCAGATGATTCCAATGAACATCTTCAACAGATGCTAAATGCAATTAATATTGCATTTTCTCTAAAACACAACTTCTGCTAATTAACAACAAGATAGGGGTGATATAATGGTTGAATCATTGTCATGTTTGTGGAGAAAAGGAGCTGTTCAAATGGGTAGCAAATATTAAAGCAACATGCCTTATTTCAGATTTTTCATGGAGAGCAAACACAATTACATAATCAGTAACATCAGAGGTGTTTTAACTTTCATGTTTCTTTTAGCATGTTTTCATGTTTCTTTTTTCTTGGGATAAGGTATTAACATTATAGATTTTATATAAAAAGGATGAATCATTTATTACTGTAGAAGTTTTGAAGTTTTACTTGCCTCACACTTGCAAGGTATAAAGGTCCAATTTACAGAGTATCTTAAAGGAGCAGTGTAGTTTTTAGATTTATTAATCTCTGATCTTCATAGAGGAAGCATTTAACTGGAAGAAATCAGTTTCATTGAGAATCACAAAAGCTGTTCATTCTATTCCCTGAAAGTGGAGGGGGAGTGTAGTGTTAATATTTCTTCCTTTGTCACTGTCGTTTTGCATGTACTGTTCAGGCATCAGATTCAAGCCATACATGGTTTAATTTAATCTTCTGTTTTAGATTAACTTCATGAGAACATGTGATTGTTATATAAACTTGATAATGTTCCTCATGAGTTTTGCCTACATTACAACTGTCACAGAATATTAAGTTCCCCAAAAGATTTGTTCCAAATGACAAAATATTACCATTGGAACAAGTATTGTTTATTTGTTTCTCACAAAAATAAATAATATGTAATATTTGTGACCATTTGTTCTAAAAGGAAGAATTTTATGGCAATATTTTTAAAGATATTTGTTTGGACTTCCAATTGAACTTTTGTTAGCATGGAACAAAATTATATACTCATAATACCCCTGGAAGACATGTTTGTTTACCAACAATTAATTTCAGTAAAATTCAAAACATTGCGTCATTGAATCTGACGGCATATTTTCTGCACTGTTAATTACTGGTTTTTATTCCAAATGTAAATTGATTGAGTTTTCATGCATTGCAGGTTTTCATGCTGATTTAAGCCTAGTGCAAATTAAGTAGAAAGCAAGCCTAATAATTAATTGAAGCAATTTCTTTTTTATAACACTCATTTCAATTTATTTCTCCATTATCTTTGTGAAGACTTGTGTATTTCAAATGTTGCCATAATGCTTTATTAAAGGAAAAATCAATATATCCCATTCATTAATATTTAACATTTTATTTCTGTTTTGTATGAAATGTTTGTGAAAAAAAAATGTTATGAAGATTTTTTTTGGTCAGGAGGGACTGATTTTCATTTAATTAAACATATTTTCCTTTTTAATCATTATATTTTAAAAGCATAATCTATAATTAAGGTTTATGTTATGTAACTATGCATTATATTACTTAATCGGCTTTCATTAGATGTAAGTTTTGCAAACATTGCAGATTATTGATATTGTACGAAACACAGTTTTGAATCTACATGAAGTTTTATGTAAGTTGAATGGTAGGGCCAGAGGTTCGTTTTGCTAGGAGTCTGCCAGCCTGTTTATCTCATTTTTTTTCTCTCTTGGCCTAGTCACACTTTGACAAAATGTCAGAATTTTAAATATCATTTTGAGTATACTATGTGCTTTTATTCCCTGAACAACAAATTGCCTGGGAGATCATGATGTGTAAATTGCATGTTCATGTACAATACATAGGAATTGCGAAGAGTGCAACTTAAATTTTCTTTTAAAAATCTCTTTTGGAATGCTGGAATCCTTCATATTTATAGGTTCACTTATATTAGCTGCAGAATAGTGGCTCTTATTGAGTCTTTTATATATTTACTGAGTGTAAACTGATGAAATATTTATTATAAGATCTCCTAAAATTGTATTGTCATTGTTGTTATGGTCTTATTTTACATCTCAAGACCATTTATCTTGTAGTTATTTTTATCACAGTGTTCCTTGGCACATACAGAATGCTTATATTTTAGGAAAGGATATGGAGTAAATAAACATGAGACCACAACACATGTGTAACTCAAACTGCAATAAATTTTAATTAGCTATATTGCCATTTCGGAAATTAATTCCTCATCAGCAGCACAAGAACCCAAACATAGGAAATCCACAATTTCAAAAATGTTCAAAATATTTTGATATTGTGACCAAATTATATGATTTGCTTAATCATGCTATGGAATATATTTACTATTGCACAGATTTTTGTAGAGTTTTGGTCACAAATTCCTCATATGTATGTATTAATTAATGCTAAATATAATTCAACATTCATTGTTCTTCATCATTTCCTTGTCATGATACATCTGATTTGATATATCTATGTCATGATACATCTGATAGGATATCTTTGTCATTATACGTCTGATTTGATATCTCTATGTCATGATACACTTGATTGGATATGTCTTTGTCATGATACATCTGATTGGATCTGTATGTCATGATACACCTGATTGGATATGTCTTGATCATGATACATTTGATTGGATATCTCTGTCATGATGTACCTGATTGGATATGTCTTTGTCACCATACAACTGATTGGATTATCTCTTTGTCATGATACACCTGACTGGATATCTCTATGTCATGATACATATGGAATATAGGACATTTTGTTTTTATTTATCATGGCCAGTATCAAGTGAGCCCGTTAGGGCGAGCTTGATGTGTTACGCCGTGATTAAGTCCGTATCAATAACAAAATTTCCTATATTTCTTTTATCGGTAATTCACAAAATAATAAACAAAACTCTAAAAGAAATTGTAATAAGTTGAAATTTCTATTTAAGCACAGTTAATCTATTGTTTATTGCAATAATTTAAATGCATTCTTCATTCAACCTCTTACACATAGAGTACAGAACATGACATCAGCTTAGCAACCCGCACGTGACTCCTTCACAGTGACATGATATTTTTGTGATAGTGTCCAGTTCGGTGATACTGAGAATATCAGTCTCTGAAGATCAAAGGAAATTCATACAAAATTCATACAGGAATAAAATTCATACAAAATTCATACAGGAATAAAAGCCCTGTCCTTGATAAACTGGAGATTTCTAATGTATCGTGTGCATTTTTGTCACATGTACATTCACTCCATATCCTTTCATTTTCCAAAATAACCGATAAACCTGATTGGATATCTCAGTCGGATATCTCTATCATGATACATCTGATTGGATATCTCTATGTCATGATAACCTAATATAGCTATATCATGATACACCTGATTGGATATCTCTTTATCGGATATCTCTTTCATGATACACCTGACTGGATATCTCTATGTCATGATACACCTGATTGGATATCTCTTTTGTCATGATACACCTGATTGGATATCTTTATTTCATGATACATCTGATAGAATATTTATAACATGATACACCAAAATGGATATCTCCTTGTCATGATACACCAAAATGGATATCTCTTTTATGATACTGTAGAATCATTTATTTTCATGGGGATAAAATTACATGGATTTAACCTTTTTAATTATTTGGTGTGTACAAATTTTCGTGGGATTTTCAACGAAAGTTAATCCCCCATGAATATTTCTGCTTTTACAGTAGTCCTAAATAAATATCTCTTTGTCATGATACATCTATTTGGATATCTCTATGTCATGATACACCTGATTGGATATTTCTATTTGTGCCAGCTGGGAAAAAATTCTTTTTTTAGCTCGCCGGGACGAATGTCCGGAGAGCTATTGTCATACCCCTGGCGTCGGCGTCGGCATCGTCGGCGTCAGCAAAACTTTAACCTGGCTTGTGGAATGGAGACCTGAAGAGCTAGGATGTTGATATTTGGTATGTGACTTCCTTGTGATGAGAGCTTTCTTCTGGTACTATACTTGTAGACATTTTGACCTTGACCTTGCCCTTAGGGCAATTTTTAAAAAACTTTAACCTTGCCTCTAGAAGGTAGGCTTTAAGTGGTGGGGTGATCATATTTAGTATGTAACTTCCTTATGATGAGAGCTTACTTCTGGTGCCATACTTGTAGACATTTTGACCTTGACCTTGCCCTTAGGGCAATTTTCAAAAAACTTTAACCTTGCCTCTAGAAGGTAGGCTTTTAGTGGTAGGGTGTTCATATTTGGTATGTAACTTCCTTATGATGAGAGCTTTCTTCTGGTACCATACTTTTAGACATTTTGACCTTGACCTTGCCCTGAGGGCAATTTCTAAAAATTTTTAACCTTGCCTATAGAAGGTAGGCTTTTAGCGGTAGTATGTTTATATTTGGTATGTAACTTCCTTATGATGAGTACTTTTTAGTGGTACCATATTTGTAGACATTTTGACCTTGACCTTGCCCTGAGGGCAATTTTTTTAAAACTTTAACCTTGCCCCTAGAAGGTAGGCTTTTAGTTGTAGGGTGTTCATATTTGGTATGAAATTTCCTTATGATGAGAGCTTTCTTGTAGACATTTTGACCTTGACCTTGCCCTGAGGGCAATTTGTAAAAAACTTTAACCTTGCCTCTAGAAGGTAGGCCTTTAGTGGTAGGGTGGTTATCTTTTGTATGTAACTTCCTTATGGTGAGTGCTTTCTTGTGGTACCATATTTGTAGACTTTTAGACTTTGACCTTGCCCTGAGGGCAATTTTTTAAAAACTTTAACTTTGCTTCTAGAATTAAGTTGTTTAGTGGTAGGGGTTTCATATTTGGTATGAGACTTTCTTTTGATGAGAGCTTTCTAAAGGTACCATATTTGTATTTGACCTTGACCTTGCCCTGAGGACAATTTTTCAAAAACTTGAACTTTGCTTCTAGAATTTAGTGATAGGGTGTTTATGTTTGATATGTGACATTCTTGTGAAGAAAGCTTTCTGTTACTTTCGAATTTATTGTGCATTAAGGTTACTGGAATCCCCGGCGAGCTATGTTGTCTTCTGACAACTCTTGTTAAGGAAATGGGATATGGTTAACAGACTGAGTTTACGTATGTCTTTTGTCTTATAAGTGTTTTTCTTGTGCATTTCCCTTGCAGATTGTAGCATGTAATTGTAATTTTCAGCCATTTTACATGTTTCCTGTAATTCCTTTTATTACGTTGGTTAATTTAGATGTTGCAACTAGCAGGTTACAATTGCGCAATTAATGTTGTTCGGAATGCATCTTGTTTTTTACCCCAAGATGAAATTCAGAATTAATCACTGCAGTACGTACGATTGGTGGAAACTTATTATAATAAAATCACCTATACACTATAGTTATATAGAATTTATAGATATTTGTTCACTTTTTATATCCTTGACCTGAATCTCGGATATGTTTATGTCAGGGGTGGGATTTAAAATATTTTCTAAAAAAAAATACCGACCCTTTTTATAGCCCCAATTTTCACCAAGAAGAGCAACGGGAACCCCCATTTTTCATTACGAAATTTGCAAGATCTCAGTACCGACAAATTATTTGTGGGACCCCCAGGGTTAAAAATCGGTTGCATCTTTTTTTAGAATTGCGTCAAACTGGGGTACCCCCCATGGAAATAGCATTATGAATAATTGCGCATTTGTAACCTATATCAAAACCAGAATTTTCATGTTTTCTAGCATTAGATTATTGGAATTTGTGTAAAAGCATAATTCAGCACAAGTAAAAGTCTGTTAACTATGCGACGTTGTATCTATAGTCTATTTCTGGATTTCTACAATTTTGCACCCTGGACAATGGGTATACTACGATAACCGGTTCTGTGTACAATTTTAAGAATGCAATAAAATGCTTGATTATGTTGAATAAGATATAAAACAACACACAAGATAGATTCTTGTAAATTTCAATGTGTTTTTTCATTAAAAAAAATCCTGGTTTTAACATAAAAAATTTTGAAGAAATTTATGAAAACAGCATATCTAAAAGTATCCCCTTTTACCATAAAAGGCAAATCGAGAAGTAACTTCTGTTTGTTTTACATGGTTTACATTAAATATAGTATTCTAGCTTTAAGCCACGTTTTACATAACTTTTTCTATTTTTGTAGTTATAGTCCGTTTCAAAATTGTACTTTTGTTAAAAAATGACGTATTTGATGTTTTTTATTCCAAATATGGCTTTATGAATACAGAAGTGATCTTCATACTCAGTAACTTGGATGACTGCTCAACTTCTACATATGATCAGGGTAAAAGGACAAGAATGTCTACGGACAAGAAAGAATAATACCGTAATGTCTACAGAAAACGACATATTTTTCGGAGGGGGTGTCTCCGGGAAAAAAATTCTCAAAAATAACCGTGCCAGTAATATTCTTTGAAATATAGGTAGACGAGCTCCTATTACATGAAGCTAACTTGCAGTATGCAATGGTCACATTCCGAGGTTTTGAGTTACCGTATAGGTTACAATTATACAATTAATGTTGTTCGGAATGCATCTTGTTTTTTACCCCAAGATGAAAATTTATTATAATAAAATCACCTATACACTAGTTATATAGAATTCATAAATATTTGTTCACTTTTTATATCCTTGACCTGAATCTCGGATATGTTTATGTCAGGGGTGGGATTTAAAATATTTTCCATAAAAATACCGACCCTTTTTATAGCCCCAATTTTCACCAAGAAGAGTAACGGGAACCCCCATTTTTCATTCCGAAATTTGAAAGATCTCAGTACCGACAAATTATTTGTGGGACCCCCAGGGTTAAAAATCGGTTGCATCTATTTTTAGAATTGCGTCAAACTGGGGTACCCCCCTATGGAAATAGCATTATGAATAATTGCGCATTTGTAACTAGCAGTGTTTCATTGTTTTGAACTCTTTCTTCATTACATTCAATATATATGTTACATGTTTAAATAAGAGGATCATGACCTTATCATAAAAACTGTCATCACCCTGATATAAAACACCTGTAGATATTACTTCTATCTGACCTCCTGTAACCTCTTGAAAAAAAAATGCCTGATAAAACTTATCTAAAATCTACAACTCATTGATTGTTAGTTGCCAGACTTGGTTCCATTAAAATGTTGTAATAAAAATGATCAGTAGTTCATTACCTACACAGCTTTCATCATAATGTCAGCCTGGTCTAATTATACAAAATAAACATGGTGTCTTCTTAGAGGTCCTCAATGATTGATGAATAGGGTGTCCTCTCTCAGGTTCTCCATGATTGATCAGCTGATGATTGTTGACATTAACTATACTGATATGTAGCAATGCCATTTTCTCTTTCCTGATGTACTTGTTTCAGGAAATTCATTAATATTTTTTGTCTGAGGTTAAGCATTCAAATCAATATAAGAGATTTTTGTAGCCATTTATGTAAGTTAATGGTATCTTTTAACATGACTTATGCATTTACTTGAAAACAAATACACAAAGTTTATAGTTTATAGTAATGAAGTTGACATTTGCAGTTAAATGTGATTTCCCAATTGGAAAAACATTCCAAAATTAAAACATTGGAATTTTATATTTGTATTTATTATGCAAAAGATGAAATTCTGTGGAGGTGGAAGGTGAAAAGGTCTTGGTTATCTTATGAGATCATAATCTTTTACTGCCTTTGACTTTGTGTTGCACTATAGATGGGGCAGTTATGTTTACAAGAGGATTACCCCAAAAATAAGAAACAATGACAAAATTTTCTTGTATGATTTTCCATGTTTTAAACAGTTCCAATACTTGTTGATTATGAAACTAACATTTTTTTCTGTAAAAATGAAGGCTGTCAGCCAGATGTTTCTTACAATATACAATACTGTATCAGAAAATCACTGCTTATTTCTTAGACAAACAAATAAATAGAGGCTGTTTGGTTTGATGCAGCAGAATCAGTAAAAGAGAACAATGTAAACAATAGATGCAATAAAATATATAGTATGCCTTAGTCCCTTCACTTTATATTTAACTTGAAAGCTTGTAAAACACAGTTGAGCAATGATTACACGTAGGAAATTGATTGTTCTATTACATAACACTAGACTGTTTATTTTGTCAATATTTTATACTTTCAGGTTGAAAATATCAACACTTGTCTTACATTCCTAACCAATCTTGGCGTAAGTGTGGAAGGACTTTCAGCTAAAGGTAAGTTATATCAAATGTTAGTGTAGAAAGACAGAATTTGTCACTTATCTGGAGCCCTATGATTTTATTCCATCAATTGAAAAGTTTGTTTGATGTTTTAAAATTTTGTTTGATTTTTACAAGCTTGCCAAATCTTTCAAAACTTAACAAAGTGGACGGAATATAAGGTTCTAAATAAAATTTTCTACTTTAAGTCACAAATGAATGATAATTTTATTCCTAAGTATAAATACACAGGGAAAGGAAAGTTCACAGTGACAATCTACAGGAAACCAGATGTTTTAAGCAAACACCCGTTTTATTAGACGACTAGTTCTTAAATTCCCTTTGTAGTGCATTTCATAAATTGAATCAGACCTGTTACCAGAGGCCACATTTTGGTTCCCTGGAGTGATCTCTTTAAGATTGGGTTGACACTGATGTCATTCCTATACATGGCTTCACCTTAGAGCGCATTTCTTTCTGCCCTAAACGATGTAAACGACTATGTGTATAGTCGTTTAATCCATTTCTTTCTGCCATTTTAGAGTTAACGTTGACATCGTTGAGGTAAACGATGTAAATGCAAAATAGTTGCGTAGTCGTTGAATGTTTTGATTCTAGATTAGTAAACGACACATTTCTTTCTGCGTCCCTCGTTTAATTAACTATTTTCAAAGGAACAAGGTAAATACCTCCTATGTGCACAACTATTTTTATGTCTGATCTATAGGTCATGGGAGGTTATTAAACAATGCATTTCATTCTGTCAGTTTTACATTTACTAATCGATGCTCATCGTTGACAAAATTACTGGCAGAAAGAAATGCACTCTTAGTTTTAAATGACATAAAAGCTTCTTGCCTAGTAGTTAATGATGGTAGTAGTTAGTACTTTTTGATGCTTCAAAAGTCCGGAATAATTATGATGATAAAAAATGTTAGAGCTATAAGTAAAGTCTCAGGGAAACTAAAAATATGACAATGATACATTTATTTAAGAAATAAAGAACCTTATCTTAATTAGGGATGAATCAAAACACAGGTGAAGAGTAACTATTTCTGCTTCACATGTAAATTGTGCCGATATAAATGGAAAACTGTTAGATGCCTCTTTGTAAGGACAGAAATAGGATAGAATATTTGTTATGGTGGTATAGTATATTTATTTAATCATATTATTGGAAAGTATTCTTAAAACATGTTTAAGCTATCATTTGAATATATTATCAAGTTGGACATATTAAAGCATGATCAGAACTAAATGACACAATAAAACTAAGTAAAGATTGTGAGATACAACTTTGCTAAATCTTATGTTTAGAATGGAAAATTTCATGCAATCAATTGTTAATTTGACAGTTGTAAATTTAATTCACTGGCAATGATCTACAGTAAAACTTGATGAATGCTTCAATAAGTTAAAGTTTACTTCTAGAAACCTGGAGATCTAAGATACAAGTACATATGTGCAATTCATTTCAAAACAAGGGCCATAGAATACCCAAGAAACAAGGTACAAGTGGATAACATATATCAAAATCCAGAAACAAGGCAAAAACAATTACTGTAAATTTGGAAATTTTCGCGGCAGTGTTATTTTCGGGATTCTCACTTATGGATTGGAAGCATGAAAATAAAATGGCGCGAATATACTTATCTTTTATTGAAGTCAATGGTCAACAATTTGGCAGCACGAATTCAAAACTATGCGAACTAAAATCCTGTCAATGTACCGTGAAATAAAGACCCCGGTTTACAGTACACCAGAAGATCAAAGGCCAAAGATACTACACACCCACAAAATACACCAACATTAGAAACTAAAGCACTCACAATCGAGTGATGTCAGGTACAGTCGAACTTCGATGGCTCGAACACCCAAGGGGCCAATGAAAACAGTTCGAGTTACAGGAGTGTTCGAGAAATCGAGGTCGAACTATGTTGAAACTTGAACAAAAGGGATCAGAAAAAGGGTTCGAGACATCCATGGTGTTCGAGTTATTGCAGTTCAAGCCATCGAAGTTTTACTGTATTCCAGAAGGGTAGCAGATCCTGCTCCATATGCAACACCGTCACATTGACTGTGAGTCATTAAAGAGTAAAGACAAAATCGATTATGTCAAATCTTGGAAGACATGAATCTAGCTGATAATTTCCATACTGTAATCATGTAATTGATGCCATGAAATTTAGATCATATCCAATCAGAATTAGTGCTTTACATTATGCATTAGAATTTTACTAGTAAGTTATTTCTTTAAATTGTTACATGTAGTCAGCAATTTTAAACATTAATGTAATTAAATTGATTTTCAGATATTAAAGATGGAAATCTGAAAGCCATTCTAGGTCTGTTCTTTAGTTTATCCAGATACAAACAACAACAGAAAACACAACAAAAACAGGAACAGAGTAAATTACAATCAGGGGAGACTACTCATCAAGGCAGCAGTAAAAACCAGCTCAATGGCGGGGAAATGCAATCAAGGTTTCATAGTTTGATATGACTTGACACTTACCTTTGTTGTGGTGAATGGATAATCAGTGGCAGATCCAGACTTTCTGCTAAGGGGGGCCCGACCCATAATTTTTTCAAAAGGGGGCCCGGAACCCATTATTTTTTTAAAAACCTCTAAGAATTTTAAATATTTTCCAAAACAGCTTAGTCAAAACATCCCAGTTCAACTGCAGCAAAAACAGCTTAGTCAAAACATCCCAGTTCAACTGTAGCAAAAACAACTTGTTCAAAACATCACAGTTCAACTGTAGCAAAAACAACTAATTTTGAACATCTCAGTTCAGCTATAGCCAAAACAAGTAATTCAAAACATCATAATATAGCTGAAACAAAACAATTCAAAGGGTCATATTTCAGTTGAAACCAAATTAATTCAAAATGATTATAGTAAAGCTATATTCGAAATAGCTAATTCAAGACTAGACAGTTGAACTGAACTAATAAGAACATAATGATTTAACTGCCACCAAAACAACCAATTCAAAACACAGTTCAACTGTAACCAAAACATTATACATGTAGTTCAACTGTAGCCATAACAACTAATTCAAAACTTCATAGCTAAACTTTAACCAAAACAGCTAATGTAAACTGATCATAGTTAAATTTTATCCAAAATTTTCATAGATTAGCCATAACCAAAACAACTTGTGAAACATATATTTCGGTTAGAACCAAAACAGTTATTTTAAAACATCACAGGTACAAAAAATAATGATTCAGCTGTTAACAAAACAAACTTAATTGAACAGCTGTGAAAAATTATCATTATTAGGGCCCCGCCACATAGTAGTGGACGCCCTATAGTAATCACTCTGTCCGTCCGTTCGTCTGTCCGTCCGTCAGTAACAAAGTCATGTCCGGGCTATACCTTTTTTGTCTTTTGAGGTAGGCTTCTGATATTTTGCATGTAGATAGATCACCTTGAGATGATGTGTCATGTGTCATGATTGATGACCTTTGACCTTGAACTTTGTCGTCAAGGTCAAATTATTGGTTTTATAAGGAAAAGTTGTGTCCGGGCTGTAACTTTTTCATCTTTTGAGATAGGCTTTTGATATTTTTCATGTAGGTAGATCACCTTGAGACGATGTGTCATGTACCATGATTGATGACCTTTGACCTTGAACTTTGTCGTCAAGGTCAGATTATTGGTTTTATACGGAAAAGTCATGTCCGGGCTATAACTTTTTTGTCTTTTGAGATAGGCTTTTGATATTTTGCAGGTAGGTAGATCACTTCAAGACGATGTGTCATGTACCATGATTTATCACCTTTTACCTTGAACTTTGTCATCAAGGTCAGATTATTGGTTTTTTAAGGAAAAGTCGTGTCCGGGCTATAACTTTTTTGTCTTTTGAGGAAGGCTTTTTGCATTTGGCATGAAGATAGTTCACTTCAAGGTTATATGTCACAAATTATGATTGGTGACCTTTGACCTTCACATTCTGTTTAATTCTTGGAGATTATATTATTGTGTCCATACTTGTTTTGTGTCCACACTTGTACTGTGTCCACACACACTTTAATTTGCACTTATTACAGCAGGGCCCACAGAGATGGCTGCCATCTCTCTGATGTCTAGTTTTACTGAAGTCATGAACAACTTTTTCAAAAGTCTCATTCAACTATAGCTAAAACAGTATAGTTAATTAGAATTAACCAAAACAACTTATCAGAAACATCATAATTCATTTGTAACCAAAACAACTTATTAGAAACATCATCATTCATTTGAAACCAAAACGACTTATTCAAAACATCATAGTTCATTTGTAACCAAAACAACTTATTAGAAACATAATAGTTCATTTGTTAGCAAAACAACTTACAACAACTTACTCAAAACATCATAGTTCATTTGCAACCAAAACATATTATTCAAAACATCAAAGTTCAAACAAACATGAAAGGTTAGCATTAATAAAAAAGGATGAATTCAAAACATGGTATAATGTTAAACTAAATCCCAATCAAGATTATATTTAGAGAAATGTAATATTAGGATGCCCCTTTAATTTGATTTAACAAAAAAAAATGGCTCATTTGTGAGTTTATTAAGCCTATTATTGAATTTTTCTATTAGTCAGTCATTATATATTTGTGCTAAAATTATTTTGAATGGTAATCAAGTCCATTAAAAAGAAATAGTCTGTCTTAATTATATAAAATACCCCCTGTGTAATCTCTATAAATTTGTCTTCTTTAAATTCAATTATTGTCATCCGCAGACATTTCAATGTATTACTGTCTGGTGCATCACGACAAAAATTCATTTACGGCATTTGGCAC
Source organism: Modiolus philippinarum (assembly GCA_002080025.1). Lineage (NCBI taxonomy): Eukaryota > Metazoa > Mollusca > Bivalvia > Mytilida > Modiolidae > Modiolus > Modiolus philippinarum. The sequence continues at coordinate 220,705 of MJUU01004765.1, read as the reverse complement.
GACTGTACTCTCATCCTTAAATTAGGATGAGAAAATGGTGGAATCATCTGCTTTGTGAATTGCTTTTATAGAAAATTATCCCCCATCGTTCAGCGGAATATTAAAGATCGTGAAAATAAAGTAATTTCTCATGGTGTTTCAATGTGTTGGAGAAAATCAGAATAAAAGTGAAGGCAAGGAATTTATGAATTTGTTAAAAAGATTTCTATGGAGGTTATTGACAAAAAGCCTTCAACTTTGTAATCAACATCAGCAGATATTATGCAAAAAAATGTCTGACAGCAACATTTACAGGAAGATTGTGAATATTCATAGAATTTTGATGAAAAATTTGTCCTAGATACTTGTTATGAAAATACATCTTGTTTGAACTAGTCATAGAAATAAATTGATATTGTTTTGAAGATACAGATATAATCTTTCATTGAGCCTATAGAGTACACCTTCATATTGATGATAAATGTTTATTGAATCAGTAGAGTACACCTTCATGAAGGTCACATTCCATCATATTAATGACTTCATTGTGTAATATTTTCTAGTTTTACAACTTACAAGAATAAACTGACAATGTCTATTGTCAGCTCTAAGAGGAAAATTTAAGACACAATTTACTAATATATAATATTTAGGGTATTCATTATCATATGAAATTATGAATTGAGATTTTTATATCCTGCCACTAAAAATGGGAGGGTATTATGTTATAAACCTCAGTTGTATGTCCATTCATCCCTCCATTTGTATATCTGTTTGTTCCAGCCCACCAAGTTTCTTCTGGTAACTTGTGGACAAAATACCATAAGGTCTTCAAGTTTGGTATATTATATGAATTATTTACCACAAAATTCAGGCTAAGTATGACTTTAGGTTCAGAGATCCAAGTAGTGCTAGAGTTATGTCTTTTGAAACTTCTAAATTGTTCTGATTTTAGTGTTTCCAACCAATAATTTGTGAATGAAATTGTGTGGCAACTTATAACCTGTCTTGCAAGTAAATATGATTCCAATTTCAATTTTTGCACTATGAAAATAAATAATACTGAATTTACATAATTCTTTGTTGTATATTTATATATATTACTATTTATTATAAATTTTGGAATTAGCTTATGTTCTTTGTTGCGGTACCGGTAAATATGATTCATCTCTAATCTCATAATTGTCTTCCAAGTTTCCACATTTTAAAGGAATTAGAATAGCAATATGCACTAATTGCAGAGATTGTTCTAACAAATGAGGATATTTTACAAAGATGTTAGCAGCCATATTGTGACATCACTTAGAGTAACAAGAAATCATGTATTTACACCAGTGAAATACTGATGTAATTGTTCACTTTTGCAGACTTCCATCTCCATTTAAATCAGGGAACAGTAAATGTCCAACCATAACCAATCCATCAACCAAACCATCTTCATCTGGTAGTAAGTCCAAGTCATCAACCGATAAACATCTCAATCAGCAGAATAATAATGCACAGTCAGCAACATTACCAGCAGGTAAGTCCAAGTCATCAACCGATAAACATCTCAATCAACAGAATAATAACACACAGTCAGCAACATTACCAGCAGGTAAGATTAGGTCATCAACCAATAAACATCTCAACTAACAGAATAATAACACACAGTCAGTAACATCACAAACAGGTAAGTCCAAGTCATCAACCGATAAACATCTCAAACAACAGAATAATAACACAAAGTGTGCAACATTACCTACGGGTAAGTCCAAGTTATCAACCGATAAACATCTCAACCAACAGAATAATAACACACATTTGTCAACATTATTTGCAAGTAAGCATTGTCGTAATCAGTCACATGTAAACATAACCATACAGTATGCCATATGTTATTTTTTGTGTCCAGAAAGAAATTTTTTTTAAAATCATCCTTTAGGAATTGGTCGATTTTTAGTTCACCTCAACAAAGTTACTAGGAACTACCTAATTAATCCTCTGGTTAGTATCATTATCCATATCTGCATCCTCTGACACAAAAAGATGTAAATCAAAGTTACTGTGCAGGTTAGCATTATCAAACTTTGCACACAAGTGCATCAGGGATTGAGTCACAGCCTCAGAAAAAATGAGATGTATTTGACTTATCTTTTCCTTTTGAATGACTTAGTTTCAAGTTTTCAGATCTCAGTCTATCATCAAATTATGCATATTCATGCATCTTCGATGGTATGTCAGCATTCAGACAAAATTAGGTAATTTTGACCTACATTTTCTGCTTGATCAACTAACATTCAGGTTTTTGACGTGATATCAGTCACTATACATGATACATCAGCATCCGGCCAAAATTACATCAGAGTTCAGATTTCAGTTAACTGTATGGTAGGTTAATCTAAACTTATATACGAATGCATCTTAGATGTTATGTTATCTGTCAGGCAAAATTAGGTTACTGTGACCAGTTGAACTTTGTAATTGTTGATAACATGTGTTTTTTCATCTAAAAGTGAAACTTGATTGTGCACTGTAGTTTCTTTTCTTACTATCAGTCTACTGTGAAGTTGACCATCAGTATATAGTTGTTTTGTACCTAGTATAGACATAAAACATTTTAAGCGCATCATTTCAGAACTGAATTTTTTGACAGATACATATACAGACCAAACTTTAAAAAATGAAAATGTTTGTTCCCTATTTTTCCCCATTGGCATTGAAACATACTGTAAAATGGGAAATTTTTGTGAGGGGTTTATTTTTCGCTACTTTTGCGATGGCAATATATTCGCGAAAATTTCCCCTCATGACAATTTGTTTTTATTACAAATCTAACGAAGTATAAGCTGGAATCACAAAAATAAAACCTCGCAAATGGGTTCAGGAAACAAGATCACAAAATTTAAACCATGCAAAAATAACCCCTTTTACCATGTTTACAGTATTTTACATATTATTGCATCTGAAATAAGATTGGACATAATTCTTTCAAAAACATAATGTATTGCAGCATTCAGCTTTGAAGAAGTCAGTATATTTGTATGTTGTAAATGGAAATCCCTTCAAATATTGGTTTGTGAAATTGATTTATGTTGTATCAAATCTCTCATTAAGTATGTCAAGAATTAAGGAAAAATAAACAATCCTAATTTTTAAAAGTTTAAAGTTTCCTGTCAAACTTTTGAAGTAATGAAATGATTATTGAAATAAAATAAGTATGTACTTCAGATACAGATCAACCTGATTTTTTAAGTAAACAGAAAAATTTGAAGTGATTTTACGTATTGTTTGGTTTCCTAACGAAGTCTATCAAGTATTTACCTAATAAGAAAACGGAACAAATCTTATTGACACTGTGACATTTCTATTGCTATATAAGTACTCATTTAAAAAGAAACTATTTTACAAGTGCAGAAAATTGAATTGAATTTCTTGTTAGGAAATATTAAATTGACTTTTTACCGCAACAAATTAGTCCATTTAAATCAGTCTCCATTTCGTCTGAGCATGTATTCATAGCACTACTGATATTTTGACTTTTAGATTTTTCTTTTTGTTAATTACTTTGTAGTTATTCAACTTTGTTTTTTGCCAATGAGATGTTGATAATAGTTGAAAAAGTTTTTTTTTTCCAATCGTTCAAGGTTTACTGTGACCTTTAAAATGTAGAAATTTAAGTGTTAGATTCGAGAAATTATAGTAATATATGAAAAACAATGTTTTCTTCATTATTACTCATTATGAAAATTGGATGATAATAATACCCTACTCAATATGTTCCAACTTCTCTGAAACCAGTGAACAGAATCTTAGGAAACTTGGTATTTGCGAAAAACATAATGTATGGATAATAGGAAGGCAAATTTACAGAAAAAATTCAGTAAATTCTTTGTTTTTATAGGTGATATATCTCTTTTGAACTTAGAAAGAAATTGGACTCAAAAAATTCTGCAACAGTTTATTCTCACAATTCCTGAAACTGCTCAAAAGAATTTCAATATACTGAAAGAAAGAGCAAACAAAAGAGAAAATCATCAGGCTATACAGAAAGTGATGAAAATATGGCAAACCAAAGAAAAATGACTAAATACCGTAGTTACTGTGAATTTCTTTTCTGCATATGCGCATTTCGACACTTATGTCTCTTCAGAGCAGATAAAATCTAAACTTTTGGAAGACCATTATCTCAAAGATGTTCAAAAACTGATAGAGAACAAATAACCAATATGATCTAAATGTAAAGCCAAAATCAGCTAAGGACAGAGCTTTGCATGAGTTCGATAGTTTCGATAAAATTTACAAAAATTTAGATATTGAAAATAAGCAGGTGATTCATTAACTGATAAAAGCACGAAAATCCAAAAGAGAATATCAGCAAGCAACACACAAACTGTTGAAAGAATGGCAAATCAAAGAGAATACCTCATATAAGTAGGAACACACACACTGGTTCCCATATCACACATCAAATTATGAGAATGGACCAATTTTTTTTGCATTAATAGGCATGTTCCTTTTGTCCACAGCTGTTCACCGTTACAGAAACAGGGTACACTGCTCTGGCCTGTCTCTTAGAGCTGGGCAAGGGCAGCGAATTTTCATTTCAAGATGGCAGAAAGAGTGTAAGTGAGAAAAAATAAAGGTTACAAAAGCTGAAAAACGACCTTTAAAGGAAAAATCTTGTTTATGCATGTATGTGCAATTTATCTTCATACTTTGAAGAAGCTGAAGAGAAATTTAAGATATTATTGTTTTTATATAAAATTTGATGAAACAAGTGCAACAGGTCTTTGCCGTCGGTGAAAGACAAACTCCTTTTTCGGGAAACAGGTAGGACCAATTTTGGTGTAGCAATGCATCTTGAGATTATCAATAAAAAAGCAATGACATAGCATATTTTATGGCTTTTAATCTCTTAAAAACAGAAATTGATATCATTGAACACTTGAATGCTGTTGAAATTGCATCATCTTCTTCGATACCACAGTTCCCTGAGATAAACTGCAAGTACAGCCACATCTGGTAATACTGTCGCTATAGGGGACAAACAAGTTGGTCCAATATAAGAAAACACAAACTATTGAAAGATTAGAGAATATAAGCAGGAACAAACAAACTGGTAAATGAATAACAAATCAAAGAGAATATCAGAACACACAAACTGATGAAAGATAAGAGAACACAAACTAATAAAAGATTGGAAATCAAAGAGCACACAAACTTACAAACAAATCAAAAAGCGAAGAGAAATAAACAGGAACACAAAAACTGATTAAAGATTAGAGAATATAAGCAGGAAAACACAAACTGATAAAAGATCCGCAAATCAAACAGAATATAAGCAGGAAAACACAAACCGATAAAAGATCGGCAAATCAAACAGAATATAAGCTGGAAAACACAAACTGATAAAAGATCGGCAAATCAAAGAGAATATAAGCAGGAAAACACAAACTGATAAAAGAAAGGCAAATCAAAGAGAATATAAGCAGGAAAACACAAACTGATAAAAGATCGGCAAATCAAACAGAATATAAGCAGGAACACACAAACTGATAAAAGATCGGAAAATCAAACAGAATACCCCGGTATAAGCAGGAACACACAAACTGATAAAAGATCGGCAAATCAAAGAGAATATAAGCAGGAAAACACAAACTGATAAAAGATTGGCAAATCAAAGAGAATATAAGCAGGAAAACACAAACTGATAAAAGATTGGCAAATCAAGGAGAATAAAAGCAGGAACACCAAACTGATAAAAGATTAGAGAATATAAGCAGGAATACACAAACCGATAAAAGATTGGCAAATCAAAGAGAATATAAGCAGGAACACACAAACTTATAAAAGATCAGCTAATCAAAGAGAATATAAGCAGGAAAACACAAACTTATAAAAGATCGGCAAATCAAAGAGAATATAAGCAGGCAACACACAAACTGATTATAGAATGGAAAATAAAATAAATATAAGCAAGATATTCACAAACTGAAAAAAAAAGGAATGGCAAATCAAAGAAAATAAAAGCAGGAACATACAAACTGATAAAAGAATGGAAAATCAAAGAAAATATAAGCAGGAAACACACAAACTTATATAAAAGAATGGCAAATTAAAGCAACATACAAACTGATAAAGAATGACAAGCGGAAGACAAAATAGTTAGGCAATACGAAAAATAATAAACATAGAGAAAATAAGCAAACAATGCAAAAACTAAGAAATCAAAACCAGCTTGAGAGAAAATATGCAGGCCATCCATTTAAAGGCAACACAAACTAAAAGAAGCCCATTCTGTGTTTTTGTGACCTAACACTTTGAAAGGTTTTTGAGTTTACATCAGTTGAGTATTAATGGCCAGTCTAAAACACTATATTTAGAAAAAGTAATAAAACTGACAAATTTGTGGGACTATGAAGATCTGGTTAACATGAAGTTTATGTTAAATTTATTATGTATCTATCAGTATATATGTCAACTGGACACACAAATATTTATTTATGACACTTTGATGAACATTTTTCTGCCTAAAGCCCAATTTTCAACCTGAAGTGTGATTTTATTTACCTGACCAGGTAGTAAAAATATCGTTAGTTTTAATATGTCTTATCAGAGATCAAAATTAATTGATGGGTGGAAATAATGATAAAATTTCAGTGTTTTGTTGGCCACCTGGCTGGCGACTTGTTTGTTAAGGAATTTGGTACTTGCTTATTATGATTGAAAACTTTCCAGAAATTAATGGCGCTCCATTTCAAGTTGTAGAAAGAAAATTTATTAAACTACATTTTAATCAATATGGGTGTTTTTGACTGCAATTGAATCACTGTGGTGAGGAAGGCTAATTAAGTTTTTCAATGGATTTATAGTATAATAATTTATGTAAAAAAATGTCAGAAATTCATGGATAGATTTGACCATTATATATATATATACATGTAGACAATTATATAAAAAGTAAACATTATGAGTGGATTATAAGTTTTTCACACTTGAAGACAAACAATGGTATTTATTTTCCACAGCAGACAATTTACTTGGGCTGGCTTTCTGGGACAAAAGACAAATTGATCAACTGTTATTGAGATCTATATCAGTAAATTTCTCTTGATATTTTCACGATCAGTTGAATAATTTTGATTTGACGTATAAATCTTCCAGTTTAATTCTGAAGGTTTTATTTTGATATTGAAAGATGTATAATTAAATTGCCACAAATAAACAATATTTTTGACGAACAGCTGATATTCTTCATTGGATATTGATTTTCTATTTTTGTTATGAAACGGTTCTTTGTGTGTGATAAAAAGTCGTGGATGTGATTATTGACAATTAAGGATAATATTATATGGTTGATCTTGGTTGACAGTGATGTAAGTATTTACAATGATAGATGGGGTCTTTTTGTTTGTTTATTTCTTGTTCATTAATAACCACAAATTGATATGGTTTCTTCTGTTTTGTGTTTTAGTGTAACCTGAGTGAGTGGGGGAGGGAGACATTTTTTTTTTGCATATTTCATCCTGATGAAGCTATGAAAGACCAACAGCAGGCTTGCCAAGTCTGTGACAATATGTGGTGAAAATTGCACATTTTGGGGGCAAATTTTCTGCATTTTCCATAGATCTTTGACTTTTTTTGGTAAAACTTATGCATTTGCTTTACAAAAACTTGATAGCACTCATCAGTCAATTAATCTTTCTTGATTCTTGATAAAAATAAATAAAAAAAAAAACAATAGTATTTAACAATGATAGACTCTATAGCATATATTTTACTTAGTTTCAGGAATATAAACAATGGTTTGAAATTTAGGGGGGGATCGGGTCTTGCATTAACTTGTTTAGATTTTTTTTTTCAAATAATTCTCAAATTTTATGATCGGTATCAATTTGATGACCATGATTAAATATATTGATGAGATTTTTGTTCCGCTGGTTTCAACATGTTTTCCATGTTCCATATTTACATGATTTAGACTGGGTAGGAAGTACAAACTATTAAATGCTTCATTAGTGTAGATAAAACCTCCAAGGTAGTTCAGTACATCTACCTGGTAAAATCAATCTGGATCATTTAAGGTGAAAATTAGAACTGTTATAACCATAGGGTTTATATTACCTATGTCATGGAGGTTCATGTGGTTAATTTACCACAAATAAATATATGATAGATATTATATTGACAGTTTAAATACTTCCAATCAGATGAAATTTACTGAAAAGTATAGATATCATTTGGCCATAACACTATGTCAGAGATTTCTCCTCAGGTGTAATATTATACAAAACTCTATAATTCTGGCTTAACTTGGTGAAATTTTGCAATGTGATGCATTCATAGGCAAGATGTAAAAATGTGTTCAAAATTTTGCTAAATTGTGAACTGGGATACTTTGGATAATTTCTTAATTTTCTTGATTTTAGTAAGTTGTTTATAGTATAAACAAATGTTTATATATTTCTGTTAGTTCTGAAATACATGAAATTTTGTTTATAATCTGGTCAGATGATGAAAACTAAAATAAATTGCGACTAAGAAATTATACAAATATTTATTTTAATGGATGTTTAGTTTATAAGTAGGCACATTTTTTCATTGCATTAGGTTTTGAATTTATATTTTTTATGTTGCTTCTTTTTTCCTTTGAATTGAGGGGGATGGGGTCAGTGCTGTATTGTTTTTCTTCAGCATTGCCTTGCAGTAAGGTGTATCAAATTAATTTGTGGGGAAAGCAGCTCTGTTAATTTTTTTTAACCATTAATTTGCTTATGCATCACAAATAGTATATCAGTTTGAAAATAACATGTCAATTGGCTTGCTTGTCCCCCTGTTCTGGTTACAAAATGATTATATAGGATACATGCAATTTTTATTGAGAAATCAATTTTAATTGTGTTTTCATGTTTTTTATGGTCTTGTTTTATTTTTGTCTCGCCCGCGACGAAAGGCGCGGAAAGCGAGACATATGCATACAAAGTATGACGGTCACGGTCCAATGAACATGTTAAGTTTTTGTGCTTAGTTTAGTTTCTCAGTAACTATAAGTGGTAGGTCAATGATATTTGGTATATAAGTTGGTCTTAGGTAGTACGTGACAGTCTGTCATATGGCTTTTGTCCTTGACCTCAATTTCACGGTCTAGTGAGCATGTTAAGTTTTTGTGATTAGGTCATTTTCTCGGTAACTATAAGTGGTAGGTCAATGATATTTGGTATATAGGTTGGTCTTAGGTAGTACATGATAGTCTGTCATATGGCTTATGTCCTTGACCTCAATTTCACGGTCTAGTGAGCATGTCAAGTTTTTGTGATTAGGTCATTTTCTCAGTAACTATAAGTGGTAGGTCAATGATATTTGGTATATAGGTTTGTCTCGAGAAGAACATGACAGTCTGCTATATGGTTTTTGTATGTGACCTCAATTTCATGGTCCAATGAACTTGTTAAGTTTTTTGTGCTTAGTTTAGTTTCTCAGTAACTATAAGTGTTAGGTCAATGATATTTGGTATGTAGGTTGGTCTTAGATAGTACATGACAGTCTGTCATATGGCTTTTGTCCTTTACCTCAATTTAACGGTCTAGTGAGCATGTTAAGTTTTAGTGATTAGGTCATTTTCTCAATAACTATAAGTGGTAGGTCAATAATATTTAGTATATAGGTTGGTCTTGGGTAGTACATGACAGTCTGCTATATGGTTTTTGTCTGTGACCTTAATTTCAAGGTCCAGTGATCATGTTAAGTTTCCCAGTATCTTTTAATGTAAGGTCAATAATATTTGGTATTTGGGTTTGTCTTAAATGGAACATGACAGCCTGCTGTTTGGCTTTAGCCCTTGCCCTCATTTTCACGGTCTAATGAACATGTTTGGTTTTTCGGTATCTATCAGTGGTCAATGATATTTTTTTTTTGGTGATTCATGATAGTCTGCTCTATTGCCTTTGTCACTTACCCTAATTTCACAGTCTAGCGAATATGTTTAGTTTTCCGATTTAGTCAGTTTGAGAATTCACATCAATTTTGCGACCATGAAGGGACGGGCGAGACATCAATTTGGGTGACTGGGTCCACAGTTGTTGGTACTAAGCTTTAACAACCATAGGAAATTGTAAAAGCTGTGGTTTTGAATATTAATTTACTATTACCGACAGCTGTTATGGCTTACACATCATAGTACAATACATAGTTAATTCAATATTTATATGAATTGTTTGTTAATTTTGGTCTAATCCATCAACATAATGCACACATGTTGAGTTTCATGTCCAGGTAATTTATGAACATTAGTAAAAACACTTTTCTGTCAACACTGGTCTGGTATACTGAGATATTTCCATCAGAAGCCAACAGGGAGCCAGTAATATATTCTTGCATACCAAGTGGAAGAACTTCTTTTAAGGCCTGTATACACTATCAAAGTTTTTCATCAAAAACTTGGTCCAAGAAAACTTGGATCAAGAAAACTTGAATTCAAGTTTCTGTATACACTATCCAAGTTTTTACCAATTACTAGTATATGCCCAAGTTTTGGCAGGAGATACAATAAAAAATGGCAACCGAGGAAGAGATTGTAGTATGTCTAGTATTGTTGTGAACAATAATTGTACGAAGGAGACTAAGGTCAGAAAGAAAGTCAATATTGACACAAAAAAAAGTCCATTTTTGTATCACTTGTCCTTCACATTCCATAAAATGGGACTTTCTTCCATTCAGCTGATAGGTCAGTCACCATCCAAGTTGCATTCAAGTTTCAAGAAAAATAGGATGAGGTTCTATTCCATCCAAGTCCATTCAAGTTTTTGATTCAAGTTTTTGAAGGTAGTATACACGATCAAAAACTTGAATCAAAAGAACTTGGACCAAGTTTTGGATGCAAAACTTTGATCGTGTATACGGGGCTTTAGGTTCAGTATCATTCTGTGGGAAAACAACAGATTTTATACCTTGCCACATATAGTGGTGAGGCATTATGTGATACCCTCAGTCGTGTGTCTGTCTGTCCATCAGTTAGTCCTCCGAAGGTTTCCGACTGATAATTTATGAAAAATATAACATATGGACTTCAAACTTGGTATAAAGTTGTTTACCACAGAAATCATTAGAAGTTTGATTTTGGGGTCACAGGTCCAAGGGTTTGTGGAGTTATGCCCCTTGAAACTTTGAAATTTTGTGATGCGTGACGGAGTATCATGTAAATGCACCACTACTATTTTTTTTTATAGATATATCCATGCTACACAGTAACACATTGTTGATATAAGCATTTTGTTTAAAAGTGTTAATTATTAATCACCATTATCATTATTTTTACCTGAATTATAGTTCATATAATGTACAGGTATACTGCATTTATAATATTGTCATCAGTAAACAATGTGTAAACAGAGATAGAGGATTTTCAATTTTGATATAAATTCACAATGGAAAAAGGTTGGTTTATTTCATATTTATAGTGTTACATTATGAAAAAATATGCACCACATCTCCTAGAGCAGTTATATACTGTGAAAAATTTCGAGATTGACTGCTATAAGGTTTGTTAGTATCAGAATACCTGTTAGATAAATACAAATTCTCATCAGTGGTCACCAAAATACAGAGGCGGATGGGCTGGCAGATTTTATATTTTATTATTTATTCTAGCCCACCTTTAAATCTAATATGACAAACATAGAGGTCTTTATGGGCCATTTTAGCTGGAATTAGGTAACATTTGTGTAAAATGACGTCTTTCAGGTTCTGGAGACATTTTTTTCTGAAATCAAAAGGAAAAAAGCTGAAATCGTTTTGAAAAATTTTAGAAATAGAGCAGACAGATTTTGTTGTGGGTAGTTGGGAATTAGAATATACTTATTAACTTTGTGTTGCCTTACTATGGTTTTTGGCATTTTATACCTGACCTTTGACAGAATGAAAGTAAAGGTATTGAAACAAATTTATTGTGAGAATCAGTTCAAATATAGAAATTTGTTTAATTGGATTCTTGTTTAATTCAGTATCAGTTATTTTGAGGGACTTACCCTGAACTGTAGGTCATGACCTTTCTCAACAGGGTAGGCCCCTATGGATATCATAGATATGGAAATAGGACACAGTTTTGCAGGCTCCAGGGTACAACCCTTCATAAAATTGGGTGTCCAGGCCCCCAGGGTTGTGCAGGATATGAATAAATACACAACCACTCATTTGGATGGGATATAAACTCAGGTCCACGTGTTGGAAGAAATACCATGATTCCTGCACATTAAGGTATCCAAGGATTTGTATAGTGAGAAGGATTCGAATCTCGTGGTGATTTTCAATTAATTGCATTATAAGCTGGGGTGTATGCGAGATTACAAAATATTACCCACAATGCATTGCACCCACGCTAATCTTGTTCAATTTAATGTCGGAAAGTGTCATCGCTTCGGAAATAAACTAGCATGTTTATGTGTTCAGAACGTTTATCCAACTATATTTTATACATATTTATCGAAGAAAATATAGTTATGATAGGAAGAGAAATAGTTTTCTGGATGGAATTATATGTGTTTCAACTTAGGTCAATATTTCCACCCTCTCAAACGTCACGGTATTGTCAGTCTTCATTGCATATTATTTATTTGAATCTTCTCCTTCAAAATCAACAATTATGTTATAAAACGTGTTTTTCGGTAATCAAGAATGTATGTTTCAGTTGCTGAATAAGTAAAATGATATAATTTTTCTTGCTTTGTGACAATTTTGACTTGTTTTGTTTGTGACACCATTTCAAAATTACGAGAGGTTACAGCATGGTACGACGATTAATTGTTTTCCATAAGAGCCGAGATTGGGATACAAAAAGGTATAAAACACACTTCCTTCACTTATTATGGTTTTATCAATTTGTTGAAGAAATTTTAGGTTTGTTGAAAAGTTATATCTGGTTTTTTGTCTCGCCCACGACGAAAGACACGGAAAGCAAGACATATGCGTACAAAGTATGACGGCGGCGGCGGTGTAAACTTTCATGTTAATGTGATTAGGTCACTTTTTCAGTAACTATAAGTGGTAGGTCAATGATATTTGGTATACAGGTTGGTCTTGAGTAGTACATGACAGTCTGCTATATGGCTTTTGTCTGTGACCTCAATTTCACGGTCCAATAAACATGTTTTTGTGCTAAGTTTAGTTTCTCAGTAACTATAAGTGGTAGGTAAATGGTATTTGGTATGTAAGTTGGTCTTAAGTAGTACATGACAGTATGTCATGTGGCTTTTGTCCTGGACCTCAATTTCATGGTCTAGTGAGCATGTGAAGTTTTTGTGATTAGGTCATTTTCTCAGTAACTATAAATGGTAGGTGAATGATATTTGGTATATAGGTTGGTTTTGAGTAGTACATGGGAGTCTGCCATATGGCTTTTGTCTGTGACCTCAATTTCACGGTCCAATGAACATGTTAAGTTTTTT